>JAKTYB010000011.1:0-204989 GCA_030561725.1 Grinbergsozyma bentonensis | reverse complement strand
AATGGGGCCTATGCCCTGTTTCCAACCTTTAGGTTGCCGCTCCGAACCCCACATCACCCCACCTCCCCCGCTATATCAAGGGGCCTTGGGTGAAGGGGCGGGGCTTGAAAGCAAGCAAGGAACTTCTACCGTCAACAGGGTTGGGACAAGGGCTGCTGCCACCAGGGGAGGGGGGGGGGGGGGTGGGTGAGGTCAGGGCGTTGCTTCGAAGGCACCAGTCGTGTGGACTTGGTCAGCAGGCCGCAAGTGTGATAGTAGATCTAGCCAGCTTCTCGCCCCAAAGCCCAGCTTTTTGCCGAGTCTGCACAACCAGCCGCGGTCTCCCCCCACAATTTGTTCCGTGTCTTTAATCCCGCGGCCCGCAGCCCAACGGCCAGCGCAGCCAAGACGTGCCAGCCAGCAGGGCACGCACTTCCAGAGGCTAAAGCCAGGCGGCCACACGGGAGTGGCAGCTGAGATCGCCGCTGCCACCGAGTGCAGCGCTGCTGTTGCTGTTTGCGGAGAGTGGGGGTCTCTTGCTGCCGCCATCTTGGCAGAGCAGCTCGTACCTGTCGCTTTCCCAGCTTATAATGCCCGACTCTGTCAACTTCTACCAGCTAGTTTCATATCCCGTCTACAGACTCTCCAGACCCAACACCCCCAACGACCAACAATTATTCCAGCAACATTTCCCACTGGCCGTTCTCAGTAGTGGCCCTGGTCCCAACGTCCTAGTGGCTCTGGCTCACAAGGTGCCACCGCCACGCGCGTCTGGGCGGCGCCTATTACTGGGAGTGGAAACAACTCTCGGAAAAGGCTCGCCTCTTAAGCCGAGGCCTCATCCCCAACAGATGTTTCATATAATACTGCCGTGGATCAGCTCGTACATGGATCCCCCATCATGTTGTGTACAACGTTCGGCTGCACCGTATTTATAGGGGAGTGAGGAAATGGGAAATGGCACGTAGAGAGCAAATTCCTCCATAATTTGCTTAGTTTCGTTTGAATGCTTCTGCCCCAAAGCTTCGTCCCAGTCTCTGGCACGCTTCACCAGAGTGTCGGGGTGTTCTGAGAGCGGTAGTATTACAAATGGCGCTCACTTTTGGGAAGAACTAGGAGGTACTTCGAGTCGGTGGTCAAGTTCCTGCTGGTGGTGTACTGTGCAGACAGTTCAAGCTGTGAAAGTCGGCGCCATACCCTTCATAGAGTACCACCTACTGTGCATCTCACACGCTTTTGGCAAAGCGTTGTGCTATGTTGGGCTGTTATTATTGATATGTGGGAGCTGGGGCTGTGATGACCCCGGAAGATGGCGCAATTGCGCCACCACAGGTTTGTGGCTTGTGTGGCGCGACAACTCCCAGCGCCACCCTGAGCACTGCAGTGTACTAGTCCCAGCGTCAGCTGGGACTGACGCTGGGACTGACGCTGGGACCAGTCTCAAATGAGGGGTAAATCAAGGCGGCCCTCACTGGCACGGGATTACCTCCCCCCTGGCTCCTCGTGCACGGCAATAATCGGCGGTCCCCTCTCTGCAAGTTTCTCATCCAATTGGGCTCGCCATAGGTTCGGGCGTTGCACCTTTTTTTCGTCGCTCAATTTCGCCGCCATACCTCCGTCGGCTGTCGGACCACAACTATCCGGCCCTCACAAGCTCCAGCTGCGTCACTGCAGCCTCTCTGCAGCAAATTTCCGCCCCGCCCACACTGGCAATAAGATGTGGTCGCCCCCGCCAAGGCCAATGACTGCTCCACCGGCTGCTCCACGGCTCCACCACAGCTTTCCGCTCCGGTAGTAGCTCAGCCCCCCTTCCCCAAGGCTGGTGTTTCACAGCGCTAGCGCGCAAAATATTTCACCGGCACTGGCAGTCTCCACTAGCCGCAGTCTCAGCCCCCGGGCCATTGCCTCCCCAGCCACTGCTGCCCTCATACCCCTCTTGCAACGCTTCCGGCTTGTTCCCCACACCCCTCCCAAGTCACCCGCGCGCTTCTCACCCACTCACATAAACAAAGTGCGTCTCGCGGCGGCCTCACTCACAAAACTATCTCCCACAAATCAGACGCACCTCCATTACCAACTCCGCGATTGCAACATCTTCACCACCACCACCATCAATCCCGTATTTGTCATTTGCGACATTCCCATTACTGGCATCCCTGAGCAGCTAGACCAGTGAGTAACAGCCTGACTGATAGTACTTGTCACATTCTCAACCATCGCAGTGGCTACCCTGATTGTAGTACACGACCACGACTCCACACAACCAATCACACACTCCTAAAACCTCAATGACTGAGCACCATTTCCGAGTGCAAATCAACCCTCCAACGGTGCAACGCCCGCCGGTGGCTACTCCCATGATCCCTAAAGGCCACCCTGCACAAAACATTGATGTCTTTGTCTACTACTTGGATGTGCGCCACCTGTGGCCGACCGAGCAGGAATTTGTCGCAGCCCTTGGCATGCTTCCAGAGAGTGATCGTATGCGCATTAATAACTTGCTCTATGCCGAAGATGCCAAGATGGCTCTTGCATCCCAGCTTCTGCAGCACTACGTTATCTCCATGTATTCAAAAATGCCATGGAACAAGGTGCACATTAGCCACACGCCTTCTGGCCGACCGTACGTTCCTGGTGCCAAGTTTGATTTCAATGTGAGCCACCAAAATGGCTATGTGACCATTGCCGTCAAATCTGGTGGCCGTGTCGGCATTGACCTTACCGACTCTAATTTGGAAAACGCGGACGCATATGTCTCGTCCATTGCCCCGCTATTCACGCATCGCGAGATGGCAATATTCCAGAACTCGCCGCATCCGGCTCGTTTGCTCTTCCACTATTGGTCTATCAAAGAAGCAACCGTCAAAATGCTGGGTACGGGCATCACCTCTGAGTTTGCATCCATTGAACTCAACAATGTCGTTGAGCTCGATGAGGTTGTTCGAGACGGGCTAATACCGGTTGTCCAGCCGCCTCAGATCTTTGTCAAGGGACACTATCAAAGGGATTGGAATGCCGTCACCTTTCTTCTGGACAACCATTTGGTGGGTGCCGTGGTGACCAACGGGCCCGCTCTGGCGCCGGTCGTTCTGCGCAAGCTCAACTATTCTGATATCTCGAGGGCTTGGCAGTACTGACCCTCTTTGCATTTGTATCTCCGTGTATCAATAAATCCCTTGGCAATATTCAGGCTGGCAACGGACAATCCTAAAAGGCCCGGAAACGTAGTCAAGTAATTGTCGACCAATTGGCTGGCAGGCAATCAAAAGCAGTTCAGCAATCCTTGTCGTGCTCATATCGGGCCAGACTTTGAGCAGGGGTGGGGCACTGCCCCACCCTGCTCCCAGCTAAAATCAACAATCAAGCAACTGCCTTACTATTGATGTCGAATAGCTCAGTCGGCAAACATGTATCTGCCGGCTTTGTTTCCGGCATGTCTGCTGCTGTTATCCTCCAACCTTTAGACTATCTCAAAACCCGTGTTCAGCTGGATGGACTGTCCATCAGGGCCCTGGTGCGCAATGTCAACTCGCCACTGGATCTTTGGCGCGGAACCCTCGTATCCACGATCCGAACTTCATGCGGTGGGGCATTGTACTTCACTATCCTGACTCATACTCGGCAATACTTGGCTTCGTCCCGGCTTGGCCGAGCTGAAGGCTCAATTGAGTCGAGCTCGCTGCCCAAGCTGACGAAACCAGCTAACCTGGCAGCAGGAGCTTTTGCTCGTGCTTCGGCTGGTCTTGTAACGATGCCCTTTACTGTGATGAAGGTTCATTACGAGTCTTCGCAGAAATTCGGTTCCATGAGCGCTGCTGCGCGCTCCATCTATGCGTCCGGTGGACTACGGGGCTTCTGGAAGGGCTCTGGCGTGACAACACTGAGAGACGCGCCTAGTGCGGGACTGTATGTGCTTTTCTACGAAATCAACAAGGAGGCCATCTCTGCGCTCTGGCATAACCAGTCTTCTGCTACTTCGTCGTACATCAACTCGATTTCCGCCTTCATGGCTTCAGCGACGTCTACCGTTATCACAAGCCCTTTTGACACGGTCAAGACGCATATCCAAATGAACCCACGAAGCAGGGGCAGTTTTCTCTCGGTGGCAAGCGCCATTTTGAGGGATTCAGGAGCTCTGGGCCTATTCAAGGGCTTGTCTTTGAGGCTGATGAGAAAAGCCAGCGCTTCTGCTATTTCGTGGGCGATTTTTGAGCAGCTCGTCAAGTAACGAGTGACAGCGCTCGCTGCTCAGAACTGGGCGGTTAGAAATTGACTCAGAAAATGGCCTGCTCAGGTCTTGCCCCCGCCCAACTCTCTTCCTGTTACTGGCTTGAGCTCATCTCTGCACAGCTTCCCAACTCACAATATCAAACATGCATGCCTAACTATCTATCTACCGCAATGCCTGACACATGCTCAAAAACACTCATAATGCTCAAATGCTCTTCATGATGCAATGTAAATATAACCCATATCCATAACCTAAATCTCCAACCCTGGGTCAAATCAAAACAAATAAATTACCCTCTGACCGATGCAACCTGATGCTGATAATAATGCTGATAATGCTGCTGAGGCTGATGCTGCTGCGACTGGTGATGCTGGTACTGGAACTGAAAGCCACCAGAAGCGCCTGCGGCCGACCACGCAGTCGGCGTGGTTGTTCCTAGCCCCAGATCAAAACCTGCAGCCCCACCCCTAGCCACAGGGGGCGTGTAAACAGACGGCGTTTGAGAGGCTACCGAGCCACCAAAATTGTACCGCGACTGGCCGAGCTTGCCTGCCTGTGTGAGACGGGCTACGGTCTGGTCGATCAGTGCATACTGGTCGAGAAAAGGCGTCGCAGTGCTCTCTTGTTGTGCCCACATGTGCTGCTTGAGTTGGTAGAGGGCAGAGGCGAGCTGGGCACCAGTTTTATAGGACAGGACAGGGTAACAGCAAAAGTCTGCCGAGAACCGCATAGAATCTCTCGGAAATGAACAGCCAGGGATGGGCAAGACTGCGATGCCGAGAAAAAGGAAGGTGAAGATGCTTGAATTGCAACTTGAAGGCTAAGGCTCGCTTTTTCCCCATGTTTTTCGGCGCTCCAATCGTGTTGTTCGCGGCCTCAGCTCCTGCTCTCCTGGAGCCTCTTCGCTGACAGTTCTCCCACCCAAGTCTCTGCAAGGCGGGTATTGCCGCTGCAAGGCTTTTTGCCCTGAAGAAACCCCTGAAAACCCCTGGCAAATATCTTGGGAAGGAGAATGCAGCGGTAAAAGTGCTTGGAAGTATGCTCTATTGATTCTACTGACACCCAGTAAACCTACCTGACTAGTGACACTAACTAGCTGTCCAATCCCCTCGAGATTTTCTGGAGGCCACTTTCGCTGCAAAGCCCCTACAGCCGCCTACAGCAGTCACTAAGATTGCCAGAGGCAGTCACGCGAGCGCGCCCAGAGGCTCGGCGCCGCTAGACAGGGCTTGAGGGAAAGCGGGGTCTTGATAAAATTAAGTTTTGGCCTTCAAACAGAGGAATTCCACCTTATTTTCCTGATAGAACTCTATGTTAGTTACTGTTGGTTTTTGCGGCTCAATTATAAGTTTGTAGCCAATATTCTAGGCCTTGCTGAGTTGCACGTGCATTTTCCGCGCAGGCAACGGTGGGGCAGCGCCCCACTTTTTCTACCAGTTGAACTATCTCTCACCCTACTAACACCGATCTAGTCAAAAAATACGCAGGTGATGGACGCTGGCGTTGAAATCACCGATGGTCCTGCCGATGCTGTCTCCTCCTTGGCATTCTCCTTTTCTGGAGAAGCCCTAGCCGTAGCCTCCTGGGACGCCTCTCTCAGAATCTTTCAATACAACCAGCAAGGCCAAGTCCAGCCGATGGCGCTGCAGAACGCCAATGGGCCTCTGCTGACCTGCACATGGCAGCCTACTGCTCCTGTTGTTGCCTATGGAGGCAAAGATGGGTCTGTAAATCTCTATGACGTACGAGGGGGCACGCCGATGGTTTGCGGACGTCACGATGGGGTTGTTTCGGGCATGCGTTTCTGCAACGAAACAACACTAGCAACGTGCTCCTGGGACAAGACTCTGCGGTTCTGGGATATCCGCAATTCAGCCTCCCTTGGAAGCGTGGCTCTTCCAGAACGCGCCTACGCAATGGATGGAGCCAGCACTCTCATAGTGGCCACTGCTGAGCGGCATTTGTGTTTTGTAAATGTGGCACAAAACCCTCTGCAGATTGCCCAGCAAAAATACTCGGTTCTGCGTTGGCAAACGAGCTGCGTGGCAACCAACATGCAGGCATCGATGTGGGCCTACGGTTCTATTGAGGGCCGGGTGGCTGTAGAGTATGCATCGCCACAGGAAGAAGCGGCAAAGGGACTCAAGTTCAAAGCTCATGCCGGCTCCGAGGGACATCCACATAGTGTGAGTGTGATGGCCATGCGGCCAGGTTCCAATCATTTGCTGACAGCCGGCCATGACAATGCCTGGAGCATTTGGGATTTGGATATGAAGAAAAAGTTCAAGGCGCAGAGCACACCGTTGCCGGTGACTGCAGCAGCATTTGATCCATCAGGGAGTTATTTGGCATATGCAATTGGCCAATTGCAAATAGGGCAGTCGCGGCCGCGGTTGTTTCTCAAGAAACTGGATTAGCGTGGGTGCATGGTAGGAAATATCAGAAAAGTATATAGTGCCTTTGTAGTGCTATGATAGAGAATACTGTGATATGTTCTAGTTTCAACTCTAGCTGAGTACAGATAGCTATGAGAACTGGTCACGTCTCGCAGGCCAGCAGCCAGAGCTCCGAGGCACGAGCTCGGCTGAAATCTCGCATATAACGAAGCAATCAGCAGTGGACATGGAGAGTAAGCAACTTTTGAAAATATTAGTCGGAGCCGGGCAAGGAAAATCTATGCTCAGCCAATTTCTCAACTAGCCGGCTTCTCCTCTGCCTTCACCAGCATGGGACAGTGCGGCTGCGCGGCTGGCGAATTGTACAGGACCAGCGGAGGACGGAAACCAGGAGGACAAATTCGATGCTAAGAAAGCAGTCGAAAGGCAGTGGTAAAGAGTCGAACTGGACGCAGCAATTCTCAAATTAGCTAGTGCGCAGATCAAGATCTGACTTCAAGCAAGGCATAATTATAGTAAGTAGATCTTGGACTATCCCTCCACTAGAATTGTAGTGACTCGACCCACTACGCCCTATAGAGCCAGCACCACTTGACGAGATTCCCAATAAACAAAAAACCAGCATCACAACCATAATGTCGTTTGGCGGAGTTGCGGCAAAGAAACCAAACGAAATCAATGCCAACGACGACAAGGAGCTCAACAATGCTGCTGAGGACTCCATTTCGGACTTGGCTTTCTCTCCGGTGGCCGAGTTTCTCTCGGTAGCCTCGTGGGACAGCAAGGTACGCATCTACGAGCTGACTTCTGCCGGCCAGATTGAAGGCAGAGCGCTGTATGGGCATGCTCAGCCAGTTCTGTCTACCCACTGGGCACCAGATGGCGCAAAGGTGGCCTCTGGAGGCTGCGACAACGTCGTGAAGGTGTTTGATGTTGCCTCTGGCCAGGATGTCCAAGTCGGCGCCCACGACTCGGCTGTGTCCGGAGTCCGCTGGGTTCCAGTAGGCCAGGGCGGCTCCAATGGCACCATGGTGGCCTCCTGCTCCTGGGACAAGACCATCAAGTACTGGGATCTGCGGCAGAGCCAGGCTGTGGCGACGATCCAGCTTCCCGAGCGCGCCTACGTGATGGACTCGGCCGGCCAGGCGCTGGTGACCGGCTGTGCTGACCGCATGATTTGCATAATTGATCTGAACAACCCGGGATCTATTTTCCGCACAACTCAGACGGTGCTCAAGTACAACCCGACCACGCTCTGCTGCTTCCCTGGCGGCGACGGTTTTGCCGTTGGCACCATTGAGGCACGTGTCGCGATTCACTATGTGGACGAGGCCAAGCAGGCCAAGAGTGGCTTCTCTTTCCGCTGCCACCGCAAAACGGTCACCTCGCCGCGTAATGAGTCCCAACTCTATGCCATCAACAGCATCTCGTTCCACCCTGTCATGGGCGCACTAGCCACTGCTGGCGCTGACGCCACCTACAACTTTTGGGATATCACGGCCCGCTACCGTTTGCGGTTTTCCACTGACACTGGCGGCATCATTTCCGCAGGCCGTTTCAACAGAAACGGCAGCATTTATGCTTACGCCGTGTCGTACGACTGGTCCAAGGGCTATCAATACCACAAGCAGGGCAGCCCGGTGAAGCTCAAAATCCACGTAACCCCTAACGAGGAAGTGGCGCCCAAGAGCAACAGCTAAGTAATTTGGGCCCTGGGCCGCAGCTAAGGCCCTCTAGGGAACCCAGCCCACGGTGGATATGCCTACGGCACCCAGGCTTTCGCCATCCGATCCAGCACTGCTGGCCGACTCATCAGTGGTAGGCAGGGCCCTACCATCTGGCTCAGCGAGAGCAAAGCGGCATCCACTTGCGCTTAGGCCGACGACACAACTAATTTGTCTGTACCTGTGTCCAGTTCTTTGCGCTCGCGAAGCCACGTGAACAAGAAAAGGCAATGCCCAGCGTCATAACTCCGGAATCATTATCTGCATGCTACATAGTTGAAAAATAAAGTCTATCATTCCTGCTGAGTCGTCTCAACGACGCTACACACTGACGGCAACCGCTCCCGGGCCGGCGAGGTGGGCTCAAGCCCGGCTACCGCCATGCTGGCCACGTGTGGAATATTCTGGGGCTTGGGGATTTTGATGCCCACGTCTGAATTTCTTCCGGCCTTGCGCAAAGCATAGTCCCCGGAATCAAAGTACTTACGGTCCTGCACACGGTGTTTAAGCAGCTGGGCCGCCACCGGGACCCGGCCGTACAGGCGCTGGAGCTGTGCCTCGTTTGGGTCTGAAGAGTACTGGATGGGCGACGAGTTGGGAGACGGCGATGAGCGCGGGGAGGGAGTCTCTGGCATTGAGCTTGAGTCGTGTGGGGGACTTGTGGGGGTGGGAACAAGATGGTCTTTATATCTGGTTTCCAGTGGGGCCTGTTGTCGCTGGATGCAAGGAACAAAGGTGGAATGATAAATAAGATGTCAGCTTTCCTCTCGCCTCGTTGACAGGCCGCATGATTAGTGCCTAGGATGGACCGTGGGTTAGGGTTTTGAAGGCTTTTTATGTGGGAGGAGGCACAACAGCCCGAAAGTACTTCGGCGAGATGCCCAAATGGGCTGACCGCATTACGTCAAGAGAAGGTTTGCCGCTGCGACCAGCAACAAACCCGCAAACATTGTCTGCAAGCTTTTAGGGTAAAAGTGGAGCAGGCTGCAGCTGTTTCTTGGTCCGTCTTCGTCGCCCGGTTTCCCGCTCCATTTGCGTCTCCCGGTGTCTCCGTGCCTCAAAAGCTCAGCCTTTTTCGGTCTCTATACCCCTCAACTAGGGTCTCAATGTGCTCCTGCCCCCTGCACCTTGCTGCACGCTTCAGCTTCTGACACATGGCGCCCCACTCATTATCTCCGGACAACTAGCCGTCGATTACTGGTGTCTTGCTCCCAAGGCTGTGGACGATGAACAGCATGTAAGGCTCTATGTCGCCAGGGCTGGCTTTGGCGGCATGTTTAACAAATGGATCGGGCCCCACGAAACTCAGTCGCCTAGAAGAGTTAGTCCATAATGAAGGACATTTACCTACAGCCTACCAGTGCTCACCGGCTTTTGTTGAAATTCAGCTTCCTTCTTCTCCTTATCCTCCTCGTTCCCAGTTCCCCGCAACAGCCATTCCCCCACATCATATGGTCTATTAAACCCGCTTTAGTAAAGAACAGCGAGACTGGTAAGAGGAATGGGACGTGTGGGGTCTACACGTGAAATAAGAGATATGCAGGTGGAGCGGCGATCTGGCGACCAGCGGTGCCGGTTGCTCGCACGGCCGAGCCTGGCTAGCCCGTGCTCTAGACGGACATCAATAGGTCGCCGTCACAAAAACCCCAAACAGTCCGCTCCTTTCCTGTCCCCCATCTCCATCTCTGTCGAGGGCGCTAATCTCCGCGCCAACCCAAAGCATGGATTGAGTGACCCGACTTTTGTTGCCCCGACTCCCGTCACGAGCCTCAAAAGCAGCTACCCACACAATCCCAGACTGGGATTCCCGGTGACCTGGGTCGCTGTGACAACGGACTGAGAGGGTGTACCGGCAGCACGCCGGTACACACCAACAGGTATGCTGGCAGGAAGGCATGGCATCGATGTCGTGTGTTGAATTGTTGACAAGAGCTGATCTGAATTGACAGTCCTTTGGACCTGCACTACTCTTTCCTGTTCTTCTAACTGCTCCGCTATGCCCTATGCGAGCATCCCACAAGGGAACTTGCACTGCCTGCCCCACTAAGCTCTGAAGGTGACCACAACACAGGTCAGAATCGAAAAGTCTGATAAGCGCCCTTGAAGTGATTTTAAATGAAGTGCTTTCTCAGGTGTAGCAAAATTTTCTTCTAGCGCGGATCGCTGTTTTTTGACTCCTGTCGCTTTTCTGTCTCCTGCGTATCTAGCAGGATACGCCTATCAAGCACTTTGTCGCTGAATCCCATTGTATACCAGCAAAATGCTCCCTACACCAAGCTCAGCACCTTGCTCTCTCGACATTCCATCTATTCGCACTGCTAAAACAAACTTAAAATGGGTGCTTCAGCGTCAAAGGCCAAGCCACGCACATTCCAAAAGACCGTTAAAGACGCTGTCAAACTTGCTGAAGCCAAGCCCATAGAAATGGCTCCAGAAGATGCTGACCTTGCCGCCAGATTGCACCAGCTGGGCCAGGTCCAGTATAAAGAGACGCAGCAGCCAAATGTTAAAATGGATAATGAGGCGCTCTCCACTTTAAATGCCCGCAAATCAATTCTCCAACAAGCGTCGAATGAACTGCAGGACTTCAAGCAGGCTCGCAGCATGATTCAGCCGCCCACAATCACAGCCATTCTCCAAGCCCGTGCCGAAGGTGAGTCAGATGCCAACATTGCAAAGGACTTCAATCTCGACGCTGAGTTTCTTTCCAGGCTAGGCTCCAACGTTTCGATTCCCCCCAAGAGTAAGAATGCATCAGCCGAGCAGGAGTCCTTGGTTGTGGAAGCGAAAAAGTCGGAGGGAACGATTGATTTGAGCAAAATTAGAGCTCCGAAGCCAGGAAAAAAGAGAATCATTACTCTTTGATTCGTTACAGCCAGTGCAAGCACAGCTGATGACTTCCATACTCTAACCATACTTGTACATAGTTATTATATAATCTCGTTATATTAAGAGACGGCAGATGAGAAAGTAAAGCAAGGCACGGTAGAAATCATTGACCGTGACAGGGTACTCCACGACGGCCACTTTTCTAGTTTTCACTTCAGCAATCGGGTTTTGACCTGTCTTTCTCCCTAGTCATTGCACCCTTTCTTATAGTCAGCTACTTTCACCCGGTGCATGCTCGCCCGAATTTTTTTTCGTTCTAGATGCCGGGCGGTTGAAAAATAGCCCGTTGCTGACTATACACTCAGTTAGTTTCACACCCACCACGATCAGGCCATACATCCCTGTAATTTCTCGTTCTCTAGCGTTCCTGAGAGGATTCTCATCATTCTGCAAAATGACCGAGATTTTGCCTGTAGACAAGACCAGCATCAGCTGGTCGGGTGATGAACTTACGATAAGGTCATCTGAGTCGAAAAAGAATCTCGAAATTGCTGCTAAGACCTTGAGAGAAACAATGGACCCTGTTGGAATGCCCACTGAAACGGTGTACGGCTTAGCAGCTTCTGGTCTCAAAACAGATGCAGTTCTCAACATATACAAGGCCAAAAACAGACCAGCTGACAACCCTCTTATCCTGCACATTTCGTCACTCTCAATGCTTGAAAACCTCATTGGTGGCCCCATTCCAGAAGTTTACAGTTCTCTCGTTAGCAAGTGCTGGCCTGGACCTCTCACCATCATTCTGCCTCTGCCTAAGAATTCTACTATTTCCCCATCGTGTACTGTTGGACAGCCCACATTTGCCGTGCGCATGCCGGCACACCCTGTTGCTAGAGCACTGATTTCCCTTGTAGGTGAGCCTCTGGCAGCCCCCTCTGCGAATGCTTCCACTAGACCAAGCACAACGACCGCTCAGCATGTTTTAGACGACCTAAACGGTAAAATTCCGTATATTTTGGACGGAGGCGCCTGTACGCTTGGTGTAGAGTCCACTGTGGTTGATGGTACTGTAAGCCCGCCTCAATTGCTCAGACCAGGTGGTATTTCTCTTGAGCAGATTAAGGAGTATGGTGGTGAGCGTTGGAAAGATGTCGTTGTAGCTCATCCGAACGCTAAAGCAGAAGACAAGGTGCGAACTCCAGGCATGAAGTACAAGCATTATGCGCCAAGGACGCCAGTATCCTTGTTTGCGCCAGACAAAGCGACTTCTGAGAATATCATTGCACACTTAAAAGAGCAAACACTGCCAAACAAGACTGTTGCTTTGCTTCGCAGTCTCGCACTTTCCAAAGAAGATTCGGAAAAAATTTCTGCCGCAGGTTACACGGTGAGAGACTTTTCAATGGGAACTACAGGTGCAGAAGTGTCACAAAATATGTTTTCACTACTGCGTACTGCTGACGCCACGACTCCTGATCTCATTTTAGTTGAAGGTACTACCGACGATCACGAGGGCTTGGCAAATATGAACCGCCTGCGCAAAGCTGCTACACTATTTATCAGCTAGTGACTGTTATATAATCTATATTTATTGCAATAACAAAAATGCTCTACTCTCCGGTAGTATTTTTAGTATCCATGCTCTCTTCAGACTTGCGATGTGTAACCCTTCATCCACTCTGTCTTTCTCGCATAGTACTTTCTTACTTCGTCGGCGATCCAGACCGATGAGGTAATCATAATCAAAAATAACAGATCTCCGAACGAGAGTGCCTCAGTTTGAAAGATAGCCTGGAAAAAGGGCACATAAATAACGCACATCTGACCCAGAAGTGATGCTCCAACTGCCAAGTTGAACATTTTGTTGGAGAGTATACCCAGCTCAAACACTGACTTTTTAGCAGAACGACATGTGAGAGCATTGAACATGTCAAAGAAAACAAAGCAAGTGAAAGTCATGGTTGTGTCACGCGTAGTGACAATATTATCGCTCATCTCGTTCACGTACACAAACATTGTGCCCACCACAATAATCATTCCCGACTGCAATACACGCTGGAGCACAGGACGAGTCAGAACATGATCGTTTCTAGAGCGGGGAGGACGTAGCATGACAGAGGGGTCAACTGGCTCAACGCCAAGCGACTGAGCTGGCGGACCATCCATCAATATGTTAATCCAAAGAATCTGCATGGCGTTGAGGGGGTTATTCAACCTGAACAACGTCGCCAGAGCAACCAGTGAAAGGGCGGCAACAGAAGTCGAGAGCTGGAAGGTGAGGAAAGACTGGATATTAGAAAAAATAGACTTTCCCTCACGAATAGCGCTCAGAATCGTTGAAAAATCATCGTCTACCAGAATCATATCTGCAGCCTCCTTAGCGACGTCTGTACCGCTCTCTCCCATGGAGATTCCAATATCCGCTAGCTTGAGAGCTGGCGCATCATTGACACCATCACCAGTCATAGCTACAACATCGCCACGAGATTGAAGAGCTCGCACAATGTTCAGCTTATTTTCTGGAGAGGTACGTGCAAACACTGACACGGATGGAATGAGCTCGGCCAACTGCTCATTGGAAAGACGCTCGAGAGTTTCTCCTGTCATAATAGATCTTTCACCAGAGCTAAGGGGAATGCCGATTTGCTTGGCAATACTAGCAGCAGTGGCTTCAGAGTCACCGGTGATCATTACGATTCTAACTCCGCCACGAAGCAGTGACCGAATAGACGACGAGACAGCGTTTCTAGGAGGATCATACATGCCAACGAGACCAGCGAAGGCAAGGCTTTTAGAGTTTTCGAGGTCTTCAGTGGTCTGTCCTTTGCCGGTGGCGAAGGCAATAATTCTCAAGCCTTCATTGGCCATGGCATTGGCAACACCCTTTATAGATTCAGTGTGCACATCGTCCAAAGGATGTAACTTACCGTCATCAGCGATATAGCTAGAGCACATGGTCAAAACCTTTTCAAAAGCACCCTTAGCAAACACATCCGCGTTGTCCTTGTCGCCACTGTGAGCACAAACAGCCATCCACTTGCGACGAGATGAGAAGGGGGTTTCATGAATTCTAGTCTTAGAGGCACGAATGTCTTGCATTCCAAACTTCGGCAAGACATCCATGATGGCAATGTCAGTAGGATTACCTACGTGTAGGCCCGTCTCGTTGGATGTGCGCACATTGTTGCAGAATGTTCCAACTTGCAGTAGCTTTTGAATGGCAGGAGTGACCATTCCAGAAAGGTTCTTTTCTGATTCGACAACATTGAGCCAGGGGGACGGAGACGAAGAGCTAACCTGGCCCATTTCGACCGACCAAATTTTTGTTATGGTCATCTTGTTCTTGGTAAGGGTGCCTGTTTTGTCGGAGCAGATGACGTTAACACTTCCAAGTGTCTCTACGGAAGGCAAACGGCGCATGATCGCGCGTTCGTGTGCCATGCGGAGCACGCCAAGAGCGAGAGTGACGGTGACAATGATAGGTAGACCCTCTGGAATTGCAGCGACAGCGAGAGAGACGGAGATCTGAAACATGTCAAGCCAGGATCGACCCTGGATGACACCAATGAAGCAAATTACGCCAATTACACCAAAAGAAATCATTGAGAGTTCCTTTCCGAGTTTGTCCATGGACATTTGCAGCGGAGTTTTGGGTTTCTCAATGCCAGCCATCATCTGGAAAACAGAGCCAAACTCTGTGTCGTGGCCTGTGCCAATGACAATGCCGGAACCAGAGCCACCGCAAACAAGCGTGCCCATGTAGGCGATACAAGAACGCTCGGCGACAGCGATGGAGCCCATGGGAGAAGAAGTGGTAACTGCATCAGAGTGCTTGTCAACCGGGTGGACTTCACCAGTCAAATTAGATTCATCAATTTCAAGGTGGACGGCTTCGGTGATGCGCACATCGGCTGGGATTCGGTCACCGACAGAAAAGTGCACCAAATCGCCGGGCACCAGATTCGAGGCCAGCACAGTCTGGTTATTTCCGGCACGAGTCAGATGGGCCGAGGGAGGGACAAGCTTGTTGAGGGCCTCCAGCGATTTTTCGGAGCGGTATTCCTGGACAAAGCCGACCGTCACCACAATGATGATAGCCGCCGAGATTGAGATGGCATCGTCCAGATTTCCCATCAGCAAGGAAATGACAGCGGAGCCCAGCAGCAGCAAAATCATGGGATCACCATAGAAGGCTTCAATGAAGCGTTTCCACAGGGGATCTTCCTCCTCACCAGACAGTTCATTAGGTCCATGTATCGACTTGCGATACTGAACGTCCTGAATCGATTCCAGACCGGTTTTGGCGTCTGTGTGCAGACGAGACAGGGTCTCCTCAACCGACAAGCCTACAAAGGTGGCAGCAGGTAGCGGCATATGGGCTTTGTAGGAAGAAAGGGAGAGAGGGAAGAGTAAGTTTCGTGCGTGCTTCTTCCTCTTCAGGGCCAACACGAAGCCGTATCCAGGACTCCCAACGCGTGCCACGTGAGCGGTGCTGGGGGTGGGTGGTCGACCAAAAGCTTGTTGCTGGGGGAGGAGGAGGCAGTGCAGCGGCCAGTTTGGGGAGATACGGAGGAGTTGGGCGTATATCGGGTTAGTGGGTGGGGGTGAGAACGGCGCCAACGCTATGGCTTAGGGGTTGCTTGGAATGATGCCGTATGCACGGATCTTGTCAGTGACAAGCCGTGGCCACTGTGTCCGGAATTTGGCCGGGTCTTAGAGACCTGTGGGCAAACGGTGGTTAAACTTGCAGGTACTGGTGCGTTGCAGGCCCATCTGCAAGTTTGGGGTGCAATGGGTGGCCGCTACTTGCGGGAGATCATCAACTATGGAAAAGGAGAAATGGAGATGTAGGAGGAGGTTTAAAAAAATTGACAGGCCAAAGCGAACCAGATGAGTATTATTTAGCAAAATAGCAAAAAAATGAGTTTGAGTTCATTCGAACATCTCACCCGTCATCAGCTTTCCCGCACTTGCCGCATCATCTCTGCCTCAGACGCGCGCTACTCACCTTTTTTGGACAGCTTCTTGAGCTCCTCCCAAGCCTTCTCAAACAGGAGAGCGAGCTGCCGCCGCCTACAGCCGTTGCAGCCGTGCCACAATATTCGCACAAATTTTTTTTCTCTCCCAGCGACTATAAAAGGGCAGACTAGTACACTACTATTCCTCATCAGTAGGTTATACTATCACCTTGATATTATAATTTTATAGGGGCCTTTGGCATGCGGCATGTGGCTTAGAGCCTCAGACCGTAGCTAATCAGTTGAGGGATTTCTTTTGAAGCTCGTAGATTTCCCTCCGTTCCCTGCTCCTTCGAGGAACCCATTATGTGCTCTGCCAGTGGCCTTTGGTTTTGTGATACCATGGGTCTGGCGCAGCATGGTGGTACATTTTTGTTTTTGTAAATAGCACACTAGTAGAGTAATGCACTAGTCACTAATGCCCTTGGTAATGCCTCTCTTTTTGCCTTTTAGCGTGGATCATTATGTAGGTTCCATTTTCTGCCCCCTGTCAATGCGCCCCAGCCCTCGCCTGAGGCCCACTTGCTCCCAACTCTTCATCAAAGCTCTCGGCTCCATCTCTCAGCCAGAGAACTCTCACCCAAACCAGCATGTTGCACAAGCTGCTGTACGTTATTGCTGGCGCGCTAGTTCTACACAGCGCCTACTCAGCACAAGAGTATTCTCGCTTCAATAAAATCAGCCTCAGCGAAGAGGCACTTGCCATTCCCAATGATGTATGTTGCCATTCAAAGTACAGACGCTCGGGCGCCAGTCCGAGGCTTTGCCTAGCTTGAAAACTAACCCAGATCAGAATTGAATCCATCGCAGGTGTCCTTTTGGCCATTTTTGCAGCCGTATTTGGACGTGTGGGCTTTCTGAAACCAATCAAGTACTCCGAGGCGGTATCTGCAATGGAGGCCGCGGGTAACAACCCCTATTCGGTGTTGAAGCGTCGTCCTATGTTTGTGGACATTGCGAGCAAGCGCAAACAGTACTCTGACTGGCATGCCTCGCAGGAGAAGCTTGCTGAGAAATAAGAATTCTCGGCTGTCAGGGTACAGTTGAATGGTTCACATAGCATTTTTACATAGCATGACGTGACAGCGACTGCGGCTGTGCGTAGTATGGGTCGTTTGATTGAGTGAAGGTAAGTGCCTTTATGGTTTTGAGAAAGCGAAAGCTGACGCTCATGACAGGACGTTGTGACTTTGACTACCAGACAAATAGCCCTGTGCCTTGGTCGGGCTGTATCAATGATCTGGCTTGCTGACTATTAGAACTGCAATCATTCATGAGAAACCCTCGAAAATAATACCAGTACATTTTGTTAGTGCCAGCTCTGGCTTTCTAATGCTCTCCATGTTCGCTAGACATTTCTCGTCTTGGCCTCTATAATTACTTGGGTCCAGTAGCCCACACTCACTGGCCACCCACTAGGAAAATAAATTCCGCTCTGAAAATCTCATCACCCACAAATTTCAGTTGGCCTTGAACTCTCGTTCCTCACTGCAATGAAGAGACCAACTCCACTGAACGGGCACGATATAGCCTTCAAGGTCTTTGTGCGAACCACAAAAAGAGGAAAGGTCTCTAAGATTGTCAGAGAACAGTACCTTCGTTCCGACATTCCCTGCTCCTCTCAGGCTTGTGCTGAGTGTATCCACACC
The DNA here is from genome assembly GCA_030561725.1 of Grinbergsozyma bentonensis. Taxonomy (NCBI): domain Eukaryota; kingdom Fungi; phylum Ascomycota; class Dipodascomycetes; order Dipodascales; family Trichomonascaceae; genus Grinbergsozyma; species Grinbergsozyma bentonensis. The sequence continues at coordinate 187,163 of JAKTYB010000011.1, read as the reverse complement.
GATGCCGCCACCCTTTCCAAAACGCCAAACAAGACGCAAAAGCGTGGTCCTCATTATGTGGTGGTTGACACGAACATTGTGCTTCGCTACATAGATCTCCTCGAAAACATTGCCGTTTTCTACGACGTCATCATTCCCCAGATTGTTCTTGAGGAGGTACGAAATCGCTCCATTCCTTTGTATTCCAGAGTTCGCAATCTTGTTGCAGGGGAAAAGAGATTCTACGTCTTTCACAATGAGTTTCGCTCCGAAACGCATATCGAGCGCAACCCCGGTGAATCGGTCAATGATCGCAACGACCGTGCAATCAGGACCATGACTTCCTGGTACGCCAATCACCTCAAAACAACCAAAATTCAGGTTCTTTTGGTTTCAGATGATCGTTTGAATCGCGAGGCTGCCGCGGCCGCTGGTGTTGACGCTATCTCTATGAAGTCTTATTTGATGGAACACAAGAATTCTGCCGACCTACTTGAACTTATGCCGTCAGAAGATACACTAGAAAAATCCGTGGAAGAAACGGAGTATGAGGAGTACCTGCCTCATTCTCGCCTTCTTGCTGGTGTCAAGAATGGCGCTCTTCACCAGGGAACTCTGCAGATGAACCCCTACAACTTTTTGGAGGGTAAAGTGTCCTCTGCCATTTTTTCAAAGCCAGTTCTTATTATTGGCCGCAAAAATCTCAATAGAGGATTCAACGGAGATCAAGTCGTTGTTGAAATGTTACCCAAAAGCCAATGGAAGCTTCCCAGTGATCAAGTGCTAGATGAAGAGACCCTTAATGGTCCTGAAGATGGAGGCAATGATGAAGACCAGCCAGTTGTGACGGATGTAGAGCGTAGAGCTCTAGCCAAAGAAGCTGCCAGATCTCTTGAATCCAAGGCTTCTGAAGCTTATCCAACGGCCAGAATTGTCGGTGTCATTAAGAGATCCTGGAGATTCTACGTAGGTCACATCTCCGCAAAGAGCACTCCATCCAGTGGATCAGGCTCGCATTCCACCAGAGCAGTTTTAGTGGAGCCGCTCGACAGATGTATTCCTCGTATTCGTATCAGGACTCGCAAAGCCCAAGATTTGGTCGGAAAACGTATTGTTGTGGCCGTCGATGACTGGCCGGTCAATTCACGCCATCCTGAGGGACATTTTGTTCGCACCCTGGGTGCAATCGAATCAGAAAGTGCCGAAACTGAATCTCTTCTGCTTGAGCACGATATTGAGTTCAGGCCTTTCCCTCCTTCAGTTCTGAACTGTCTGCCTACGGAGGGCGATAAGTGGGTTGTTCCAGAAAAGCTTCCTGCTGGAAGACAAGACCTGAGACATCTCAATGTTTGCTCTATTGATCCAATTGGTTGTCAGGATATTGATGATGCCCTTCATGCTCACAAACTCCCCAATGGAAATTATCATGTTGGTGTACACATCGCTGATGTTACCCATTTTGTCAAGCCCAACACCGCTCTTGACGATGAAGGTGCTTCTCGTGGTACTTCTACTTATCTGGTTAACAAGAGAATTGATATGTTGCCAGCCCTGCTCGGTACGAACCTATGTTCGTTGATGTCAAATGTGGACAGATTTGCTTTCTCTGTGCTATGGGAGATGACTCCCCAGGGCGAGATTGTTGACACGAAGTTCACGAAGTCTGTTATTTATTCTAGGCACTCATTTTCTTACGAGGAAGCTCAAATCAGAATTGATGACAAGTCACAGACAGATGACTTGACCACTGGCATGCGTATCTTGCTCAAGATTTCCAAAATTTTGAAGCAAAACAGAATCAAGGCTGGAGCACTGAATCTTGCTTCTCCTGAAGTAAAGGTTCAGGTTGAGTCGGAGACCTCTGATCCTGGCACGGTGGAGATAAAGAAGCTTCTTGACACTAATTCTTTAGTTGAGGAATTTATGCTTCTTGCCAATATTTCTGTGGCAAAGCAGATTTATAACGCTTTCCCTCAGACAGCAATGCTCAGACGTCACGCTGCTCCAAATGCTTCTAACTTTGATCTTCTCAACAAGGCCCTACGCATCAAAAAGAGTATGACTATTAGATTGGAGTCTTCCAAGGATCTAGCTGATAGCCTTGACGAGTGCGTGGACCCTGAAGATCCTTTTTTCAACACTCTTATCAGAATCATGGCAACCAGATGCATGATGGCTGCCGAATACTTCCCTTCTGGTACTTTGGCATATCCAGAATTTCGCCACTATGGACTCGCTTCCGACATTTACACTCACTTTACATCACCTATCCGTCGATATGCTGATATTGTGGCTCATCGTCAGCTCGCTGCTTCCATTGGTTACGAGACTCTAGATCCCTCTCACCGAGACAAAGAAAAGATGGAACGTATTTGCCGCAACATCAATACCAGACATAGGAATGCTCAGCTTGCTGGAAGAGCGTCTATTGAGTACCATGTCGGTCAAGTTCTGAAAAAATCTGAGTCAGTTCAAGAGGGTCACATTGTTAGAGTTTTTGACAATGGCATTGCTGTGCTCGTCCCAAAATTTGGCGTTGAAAGCTTGATTAAGCTTGAGGATATGGGAACTGCTGTCTCGTTCGATGAGGATCAGTTTCTGTTGGTCGTCGACGATAAGGAAGGAAATAGAAAGTCCTTGTCAATTTTCGACAAGATCGATGTGTACGTCGAGAGCATAGTGGATTCGTCAGGACGCAGAAAAGTTAAGCTAACATTGAAGTAAAGTAGCATATATATAATACTACACTTTCCTAAATTACTGAGCGGAAATCACACCAGCGGAGTTTGCCTTAGCAAGAATATACTTCTTGTAGTCGTGAATAGTTCCTTGGATCTTGCGCACCGTTCCATCTTCGGAAACCCAGATTTCTTTGCAAACCTTAGAAATAGTATCGACATCGTGGGAAACCATGAGAATGCCACCCTTGAAATTATTCAGAGCTTCTGCGAGAGCATCGAGACCAGCAATATCCAGATGGTTAGAAGGCTCATCAAGAATCAAAACATGAGGATTAGACATTGCCAAGCAGGCAAAAGCAACACGAGATTTTTGGCCACCAGATAAAAGAGCAATTTTCTGCAAACCAAGGGTACCAGTAATGCCAAATGCGCCGAGGTGTCTTCTGTAGCCCTCCTCAGAATTTCCTGGGAAAAGCTGAGCCATCCAACCAACGGGAGACAGGTTGGTGTCCATGCCATCAACATGGTGTTGTGCAAAGTATCCTATTCTTAGACGACCGTTGCTCTTGACAAATCCGTCAATGGGCTTGAGCTGCCCCATCAGCAATTTCAGCAAGGTAGTCTTACCACAGCCATTTCCACCAACAAGGGCAATGCGAGAATCCATTCCAACATCCAGATCCACATTCTTCAACAGCAATTTATCAGGAGAGTAGCCAAAGCTGACGTTCTCAAGCTGAATGATAGGTGGCGACAGCTTATCGGGGTCGGGGAACTTGAAGGAAACAGTGGCATCTTGCTCTGGGGGCTCCAAAACTGGCAATTTTTCGAGTTTCTTGATTCTCGATTGTGCCTCTGCAGCCTTACCTGCATTGTATCTGAACTTATCAATGAAGGTTTGTAAGTGCTTCCTGTACTCCAGCTGATTCTCATATTCTCTGAGTTGATTCTTTCTGCGCTCTTCTTTGGTAGCATAGAATGAATCAAAGTCGGAACCTCTGTAGTAATCAAGTCTCTCAGAATGCTGGTAGATAATGTCAGTCGCAATCTCGTTCAAAAATGCCCTGTCGTGCGAAACAACAAGAACTGTAGCAGGGTACGACTGAAGATATGACGACAAGTAAGTAATGGAAGGAACATCCAGCATATTAGAAGGCTCATCTAGCATAAGAAGATCCGGCTTGAAAAAGAGGGCCCTGGCAAGTGAAAGACGCATACGCCAACCACCAGAGAAAGACTTGGTAGGTTGTTGCTGGGCAGCAGTAGAGAATCCAAGACCATGCAAAATAGACGCAGCCCTTCCTTCGGCCTTGTCTGCTTCAATTTCATTCAGTTTGGTGTAAATGCCATTGAGAGTGTTTTCAACCTCAGCGCGAGAATCGTCAAGTTGATCAATGAGGTTGGAGTTGTCTTGGTTGGGATCCTTCTCCAGCTCATCTCTCTCCGCGTCCATGCCTTGAAGCTGCTCTTCAAGTTGCGCCTTGTCCTCCAAAAGCTTTTTGCGCCAAACATCAGCATTCAAAACCGTTTGCAAAGCTGAAACATCATCGCCTACAACCTCCTGCTCGACGTAAAGAATAGAGATATGCTTGGGAACAGGTAGTTCTCTTCTGGACAACGCTTTGAGCAGTGTCGATTTACCGATACCGTTCTGGCCCACAAGACCGTAACGGCGGCCATACGCCAAGGTCAGCGAAGTATCAGAAAGAATACGGATACCAGCGCCGACATGCAGATCAAAGTTGTCAATTTTGACATCTTTAGATTTTCCTTGGTTACCGCCAAGATCGAGAGGATTGACTGTGAGAAAGAATTCGTCATAATCTTGATCCTTGCCCTTACGCAGCAGCTTGGAGGCTTCGTACTCAAAGTGACGAGCCTCCCGCTTAGCCATTTTAGCAGCGATCTTCTTCTCAGCCTTCTCCAGCTTCTTCTTATCAACTTTGGACTCAATTTTGCGTCCTGTAGAAACATGCTCCAGGTCCATCACTCCCTCAGTGAAAAGAGATCCCTGAGCCAAGGCGCTGTTCTGCTTCTGCGCAGACATGAGCGTGGCATGGTCGAGTTTCTTAGCAGCCATGGAATCGGTGATTTCAAGTTTGCTCAGTTCGCTGATCATCTCGGTTTCCAGCTTTTGCAGCTTGTGAACATCGGCCCCGGCACTCTTGAGCAGTGATATCACAAAATGAACTTCTTCCTGGAGTTTGAGATCGGGTTTCTTGCTCAAGTATTGTACATAGCCCGCGGCATACTCAGATACTACGCTATCAATCGATGGAGCTGCTCTCCGCACTCTATCTTCCAAGCTCATTTTTAGTTGCAAGTGCGTGACTTGAAGTTTGAAATTTCACTGCCCTGGCCGGCCTGCTCAGCTGGGCTAGGTCAGTGACCAGGCGGCTCTTTTGGGAAACTTTGCTTACTTAATCTTTCTGCAATCTGCGTGTTTAGCAGACTTCCCGCCGACAAGTTTTATTTTTTTTGCAAGCTGGGTTTTTTTCTTTGGGCCGCCCAGAAGCTCTCCGGCATGGTGGTAAGGACTGCACGTGCAGGCGGGTTACCACAGACTTTCTCGGCATGTCTCTCGGTGTGTAATGGCCCAAAGTGAGGTAGCAGTTAAGCAAGAGCCGAAGAGTATTGAGAGTCCAGGATATTTTATCTTCTTCTCTGCTTAATCTCTTGTTGCTCTTTTCCGTGCTCGGCCACCGCTCTCCCGGAGAATTAGTTTAGAATCTCCTCGAACGCCCTGTTACCCTAACCCGCATGCTCAAAGAGTCAGAACTGTCGGTGCATGCAAGTCATGGCGTAACGTGGATTCAACTGCTTTCGCTTCTTTATATCTTTCAGATAAAAGCCCTTCTTTGAATTCCTCGAGCGCTTTTTATACTCTACACATAGAAACATGCCAGTAAGTGGACCTATTGCAGTGTCTTGAATTCACATGACCAACAAATATATGGAGACGGACACTGAAAATTTCGTCTTGAACCAACTGACAACAGAGTCAAAATTGCAGAATGTACCAAGAAAATGAGCATCTCGGTGATCGCAAAAGAGCCGAAGATTGGAGAAGTAAGTTTTGATTTGATGGCTTTTTAACAAGCACTTCGGCAAAAAAAACTGCTACTGGCGTGGTGACTAGCAGAAAGCTCATCCCGTCATGGCCTAGCCCCTTCCCCAGCTTTTTTCTAACAACAGTTCGTGGATACAACCCCTTGACCGCCCCTGATCTTCTTCAGTCCGAGTTCCCTCTCAGTCAAAAGTCTCTGGACAACATTGTCAAGGGCCGTGAAGATGCCATCGCTATTCTCAACGGCACCGATGACCGTCTGCTTGTTGTCGTAGGACCTTGCTCCATCCATGATCCCAAGGCAGCTCTAGAGTACTGCGCCCTGCTGTCTAAAGCGGCTGAAAAACACAAAGGTGAGCTTCACATTGTTATGAGAGCCTACCTCGAAAAGCCCCGTACCACCGTTGGCTGGAAGGGTCTCATCAATGACCCCAACATGGACAACTCCTTCAACATCAACAAGGGCCTCAGAATTTCTAGAGAGCTTTTCACTCAGCTTACTGAGCAGCTTCCAATCGCTGGTGAAATGCTTGACACAATTTCGCCCCAGTTCCTCGCTGACTGCTTCTCGGTTGGTGCCATCGGCGCCAGAACTACCGAGTCCCAGCTGCACCGTGAGCTTGCTTCCGGTCTTTCTTTCCCGGTTGGATTCAAGAACGGCACTGATGGCTCTTTGGATGTTGCCATTGATGCTTTGAGAGCTGCTTCCCATCCTCACCACTTCCTGTCTGTCACCAAGCCAGGTATCGTTGCCATTGTAGGCACTGAAGGCAACTCTGATACCTTTGTCATTCTTCGCGGAGGTAAGACTGGCACCAACTACGACGCTGAATCTGTCAAGGCTGCTCGGGAAAAGCTGGCCAAGTACAACATCACTGGTAGAAGGATCATGATTGATTGCTCTCATGGCAATTCTAGCAAAAACCACAAGAACCAGCCTAAGGTTGCAAAGGTCATTGGCGAACAGCTGGCTGCCGGTGAACAGTCCATCTGCGGTGTTATGATCGAGTCCAACATCAATGAGGGTAGACAGGACATTCCTGCCGAAGGCCCCAAGGGTCTGAAACACGGTGTTTCAATCACCGACGCTTGCATTGACTGGGAGAGCACTGAAGCTGTCCTTGCTGACCTCTCTGCATCTGTTCTTGCTCGCAGAGCTCTCAAGGCCTAGGTGAAGTTGGTTAGAATGCTGATATATAAAAAAAATTGATTGGATTTACTTTGTTATTTGTTCTCGCATCTTTTTGGTAGTGTGTGCGACCTGTTTCAATATATCAATTTGAGAGCCGTCCTTCAATCTCCTCAAGTCTACTTTTCAAAAGGATGTTCTCCCTTTTAAGTAAAGCCAGTTCAACCTCTTTTTGAGCTGCTCTCCCCTGGGTAAGCATTTTGCCCAAATGTTGGTTCTCGTCTTTGAGCGCCTTGAGCCTAACAATAATGGCATGCGCCATCTCCTGAGCATCTACGGAAGTGATAATACCGTTCAGGTCTCTGCTGGGAAGTGATCCAGGCTGGGTCAAAGATACGGCAGTCACGACGGCTTCAAGCTGGAGCTTCAATTCTGACACCTCTGCTTCTTTGGATTCCAACTGCTTAGACACCTTTTGAAAAGCCGATTCCATAACTGGGTCTACTCTTTGAGTATCAAAATAACGATCCATTCCATCTGCCGTTGTCAAATTACCCATATCATAGTGAAGTGTTGTAGTTACACTTGATCTGGGTGATGTCTCTTCAGAGGAAGAAATTTTTGAAACGCCTGTCAAAGTTGGCGGTAACGAGTTGAACCGAGGGGTTGAGGTAGGCAGTGAAGTGGCATGGATTGACTTTGATGATCCGAAGTAATTCCACGGAGACTCAACGGAGGATGCAAACATGGAAGAAGCCATAGTGCCGATACCGCCAGGTGGCTGATTGCTAGAGGAGGTATTTGGATTAGTGCGCTTATTTTGAGGAGAAGATCTTCTTGATTCAGCTGGGTTTTGCATCACTGTCTCATTGGCGTGGTTAAGCAAGGATGAAGAGAGAAATGGCCATCCTTGAGCCATCTGATTTTCAGCAGCAGTTGGAGAGGCGGCAGAGTTGGACAGTGAGCCAACAGAAGCATTTGGAGAAAAGGAGTAGGACTGGTACTCAGACATAAGAGAGTCATAAGATGTTTTTTGACTAACTGATTCGTTGTGAGAGTCACTGCCTATCGAAGAAACGCCAGACATTGTCAAGTGAGATTGTAAGTTGAAGGTGGAAGAGTATTGAGAAAGTGCCTGAATTTATAGTTAAGGGAACTTCAGGGCAAGGGATCATGTAAATGTAACCGGAGATGCGATGGTAAGCACAGTGACCTGTCACATTCTTGTTGATGCATTTGAAAACAACATAGGTGAGGGCAATTATATGGCTCAAAACAGAGAGCATTCAGAAGGACTTATAAGACAGAATAGAGATTTGGAAAACTGTACAATATCTCAATCTAAACCTTCGCTTCTCTCAAACTTCATCAGTTTATGAACTGGCTTCAGCACTTGCCAAATTCGGCACAACCACTACTATTAGGTATTTACATGCATGGTGAGTAGGGACAAAGACCGTAAATATCCCCGCATAAGCGTTCAGAGCGAATCAGTAGCGGTAATGCACTACTTGAAGCGCAGTACATAATATTTTCAAGAGAGAACGTGGACTGGAGGCACAGCAATTCTGGCCGATCATAGAGACGTCCTCGAACTATCTATCCTCTGGAAGAGTTCATACGCTGAAATACAAGCAATTTTACTCCCTATCGCTCTTCTTCACGCGCTCGAAAAAATAAATGTAGGCAAATGGAATCAGTTCATCGATATCAACGCCAGAAACGACTTTTTCGTCGTTGAAGAAAACCCATTCTTCACCTTTCCGTACTACTGACACGTAATGACCTGAATGTACGCTGTTTCCCTTGTGGCAAACCGCCCCCATAAGACGATACCTAGCAGGCACATCGGTACTGCCGTATGACAAGTTCTTGTCCAAAGATTCACCGCCCTGCGTTTGAGAAATCACATCACTCTCAGTCGCATTGGGATTCTCAAACAGCCAACCCACAGCGGCTTCCAAATTTCCCCCGTTGGCACGAAGAGCAGCCCGAGACTGGTCAGCTGAAAAACCCATTGCACCCAATTGCTCAACGTGCTCGGCGTTGGGTCCATCATCGGTTTTTCTCTTCTTGGGTTCCACGGGAACATCAATATCAGCATCATCCATGTGAGCAATCAACCAGTTGGTCGCCGCCTCAGCGTCTGAATTACCTGTCTCCATGAGCGCTTTCTCAATGCGAACCTGAGGAAATCCCATGCTTGCAAGAGCTGAAGCCGCCTCTGCATTGGGCACAAACTCTTCAGTTTCTTCGCCTTCTTCCTCATCAGACATCAAGACTTCATCAGTTGAAGTGTCACCAGAGCGGTAGCTGCTCAGATCAACTTCGTCCGGTACAAATACCGGGATTGGCAATTTCGTGGGCACCCAATTGACAATTTCAAACCTGCGAGCGTTAACGACAAGGATATCTGGGTTTGATTCCAGCATGCTCTGTTTCATAGCGTTAACAGGCTCTGATGAGCACTTGCACTTGAACTCGACTTCTTCAGTGTTGGTGAAAACATCCAATAGCTTCACAAACGGAACAGTGGCGTACATGTCACGACCCTCCTCATCAACACATTCTTTGGTTGAAGGTACAGCCACAGAGATGTTTTCCTGCACCTCACTGGTATACTTCACTTTTCTACAGTTAGGGCATGTGATCTTGGTGCTAGTCTTGAAGCGCAAAGTCTCAGTAATATCTTTCGCCGATATCCTTTTCGCGTCCCTTGAGATTTGGTCTGAGAGATACATGAGAAACTCAAAAGAGTCTTGTTGTCTCATTGTTGCAAATTCCTCGTGGCCTTTAGCTATAGCAGCCTTGAACATTCCTGGTGCAATACCTCGTTGATGCTGGTTTTCGCTACGGTCCGTTGGGTCAGGTTCGGAGTAACGACCAGAATTTAAGCCGTCGCCTATTTTGCGCATTTGAACCTCAAGGTCAGTCGCCGGGGTCATTGTGAGCATGCTTACGTTCATATCAAGGGGATAGCGCTCTTTCCAACTGTCGAAGTTGAACAAGCACTGAAGCACTGAAGCCATATAGCACGTGTTTCCCAGGTTCTTCATACCCGTGAGACCAGGACCAAACAATGGTCGAAGATCCGCACCGTCCTTTGTACTAGAGAAGTCCCATTTGAGGTTTTCCTCTAACTGCATCTCTGTCATGCTCTTCTCAGTCTTCATGGCCGAAGCAATATTGATACCCCAGTGCGCAAGATGTTCCTTAGCGTGCACATCAACACGTTCCTCCTGGCACTTGTAGCAAAAAATATCCACAGAACCCTCCGCCGAAATGGATCCAAGTTTGGCTGAAACGCCGTGACCAGTCTTTTCAAAGTGGGCAAGAGCGTGCGAATTACCCTCGACACCACCAAACTGTGCTCGGCCACAACCCACATTTCCACATTCCAGACATAGCCAGAGGTTCTGTGCCAGTTCGCAGTCTACGCAATGCTCCAATTGATGCGAAGAGCTCGACTCCATCTGATGGAGATGCTCAACATGTTCACAGGACGTCAAGTCCATCTCCCATGCGTGCACTTCTTGACGTTGAGTGTATGACTGCGCCGACAAGATTGCTGCAATGATCTCGGCGCTGTTTTCCGGGGCTTCACTACCATCGAGGACCTTGACACTAAGGTGTGTATCGTAGAGATCGTCTTCAGATTCTGCCTTCACCTCGATTTTGTCAACCGGTAACGACGGCCACTCCTCACGAGGTTTGACTGTCTTTTTGATATTGACAAAATACTTGTGATCGGTGCTCTGGTGATGCCTCTCGGTAAAGTTTCGCTCGGGGTCGGGCGAGAGTGCAAGAAAGCATTGGAGGCAAACATCAATACCATGTTCTGAAAAGGGGCTATCAAAGCAAAAGACGCAATCATCTTTATAGATGACTGAGGATGAATCGGGAAGAGGAAGTTTCATTAGTGAAAGTGGTTGTCGAGTTGGAGACGTTTTGCCTCAGCGAGGAGGCAGTTGAAGGAGACAGACGGCTGTGCCTGGAAGGGAGCGTGATAAGAGGCATACGGGGGGATCGGGAAAAGCAGTGAGAGAAGAGAACCACAAGAAATAGTAAGCGTATAGATGGATGACGGACAACGTGTTTGATGGTTCAATTTTAAAGTTATTCTTTATCCTTCAAACTCTTTACTCCACCCCTACCTCAGTGCCACCATCAAGTCTTATGATGAGAATGACCAATCCCTGACTTGAGGACAGAGCCTAGAGCATCTGACTAAAGCTTCAAATAGGTATAACTTGGTTGGCAAAAATGACAAAAATTCGGAGCGAACGGCAGTGATGTGCTTGCTGCTCGCATAAATATCATGATACTCTATTAGGAGGAGATTATTTTATGTACAGGCCACCAAGGTGGCTCTCGAATCAACAGACGCCACCAATAGCGCTTAGTAAATCCAATCGATCAAAGATTCATCAGAGGGATCAGACTTGGTCTTTCTCCTCAGAACATCACCAACTTTGGCCTCAACACCCAGCTTTCCATTAGTCTTCTTGACAAAATGCTTGACGGTTTCATCAGCGGTTGTCTTGAAGTCGCGATCGGAGCTGTTGCCAATGACGTAGTCCTTGATGTCCTCCTCGGTTGGCAGACCATAGCTGTATGGGCTCTTCTCATAGGTTTTTTCAGATGAAAGCTGGAGGGCACCAATGGTGCTAGCGTTCGGACTGAAAAACGGCGCGACATCACTCTGCTTTGACTCACTCCACGTCGGAGTCCACTTGGGCTCGGTTGCAGGCTTGTTAAGCAGTAGGGCAGAAACACCTTCGGCAAAATCCGGATAGTGCATAAAATTCTCCGCCAGCTGGGCCTCTTCCTTGAGCACAGCTGCAATGTCGAGAGTCTTACCACGTCTGAGAGCAGCCAGTGTGACACGTACCGACGTAGGGGAACGCTTCTGAATTATGCTCTTGGTCTTAGCTGCAAACTCAGATTCCGTGCGGTCAAGGGCAGTGAGAATGTCATCCACGGAGTCCTTGGCAAAGACGGAGTCAATGAATTCACGGTCGTAGGGAAATTTGTAGTCAGAAGGGGGAGCCTCGGCAAATTCTTCAATTGCAGCACTAACAGAGTCAAAAAATTCTAGGGAATTGGATCCAACAGAATTGTGGAGCTCCGATAGTCTGTCTTCGAGAGCTGGGATGCGCGATGACGCAACGTAATGAGTTGCAATACCGGCATAAACAACATCGTAGCCAGTCAGTCGAGCAGATGTGAGTGCCAAGTAAGTTCCCAGCTCTCCGTCCAGCCGAGGCAAAAAGAAAGTGCCTCCGACATCCGGGAAAAAGCCAATTGTCGTCTCTGGCATGGCAAACATGGTCTTTTCAGTTGCAATGCGGAATGGAGCATGCACAGACAAGCCAACGCCACCGCCCATAGTAATCCCGTCCATAATGGCAATGTAAGGCTTGGGGAAAGTGGCAATTTCGTGGTTCATAGCGTATTCATCGTGGAAATAGCGAGCAGCGTTGGGGGCGCCGGTTTCCTTGTTTTCCTTGATGCCAATGGCCAGTGCGGTGACATCACCGCCAGCACAAAGTGCCTTCTCGCCTGCGCCCTTCAGGACAACCAGCGAGGCAACATCAGACTTGGCCCACTCAGCAAGTCTGGGGCGAATCTGGCGAACCATTTCGTGGTTGAGAGAGTTGAGCTTCTTAGGACGGTTCAGAAGGATGCTACGGGCCGCCTTGTTGGAGGAGAATTTGACCTCGGCCTCGGCAGCCGCAAACGCCGCCATGGCGCTGGTAGAAAAGCGAGCTTTCAGTGGCATGGTGAAGAGAGGATAAGCAAAGGCTGGGGTGGAAAATTGGTTTGTCTAGGTGGGAGATTCTGGGGGGAGGTGGGGGGAGGCACTGAGTAGTACTAGCAGCCGCTGAGAGAGGCACTGTAAAAGCTATTGGGACAGCCACGGATAGTGGCTTGGTGAGATTGGAACGCAGGTACCGAGGACAGTGATGAAAATATAGCTTTGTAGACCTGAAACCTGACTCTTGTTCAAAATTTTTAGTGTCGTTGATTACAAGTTTGTCATGGGCAACTTGTGGGTTCCTTTATACACTTGTATAAAGGGTAAATAGTGGGCACTGGACCGAAGATGTACCGTGAGGGGTAATAAACCTCGATGATTTTTGGAAACTTGGCATATTCGGCAAAAAATTTTAGGTAGAAACACTGGAAAAAAAGATGGTAAGTCCATTGCCCGATTGGAATATCTTTTTGACTACTTTCAACTAGATGGTCTAGCTATAGCATGACTTGTCCCTCATCCATGTCCAGGCTCTGCTAGTCTGGGATGAGTCGAGCTGGCCGGTGGGAACGAGCACAGCCCTGCCAAAGCGTTAGGGCCACGCCCACTCGGACGCACTGCGGACGCACACTTTAGGGATACTTGGCCAGGCAGTGCATGGTGGGACTCAAACGCCAGCAAGAAGATTGGCCAAGCTGCAGAGCACAAAGATCTGCAGAGACTAATATGCGTGAGTACAAAGAACACAGATTATGACTGCAGCCTGTGTTTTTTTTTAGAATTAGGCGTCTTGCTGCCAGGTCCCTTCATCTAGCCAGAGCCGTACAGCCAATAAGCCCACCCACCAGGTCACGTTATTCCGGCGTCTGCCAGGTCCGATAAATCAGAACACCGCCCCTTGCAATCTTGTCGTCCTGACTCTTTCATAGCCATGACGACCGTAGCGGCCACAGAATCTCGCTCTGAGTCCACAGAGCCTCGTTCTGAGAGGCACCCGTTACAAACCGGCACCGCCGGTGTGGACGACTTTTTCTTCACTTACACGGAAGAACCCCATGCCTCGCGCAGAAAGCAAATCATCAAGGCCCATCCTGAGGTGACAAAGCTGAATGGCCCTGATCCTTTCACAAAGTATGTAGTTATTGGAGTGGTGGCGATCCAGTTCTGGTTTGCCTACTACCTGCGCAATACCCCGCTCACGTCGCCGCTATTCTGGATCATTGTCTACTTTGTTGGCGCTGTAGCCTCCTCCAACCTGTTTTTGGCGATCCACGAGCTGTGCCACAACCTTTGCTTCAAAAAGCCGCTTTACAACAAGATCTTTTCCATGTTTGCCAATCTGCCCATCGGTATTCCCTATGCGGCAGGGTTTGGCCACTTTCATCTTCTGCACCACAAGTACCAGGGCGATGTGCTCATGGACGCCGATTTGCCCACTCGCTTGGAAGCCCACCTGCTCAGCAGTGTGGCAGGTAAGGCCTTTTTTGCCACCTTTCAGCTGCTGTTCTATGCTATTCGCCCGCCGATGGTGATCAAGATGGAGTTGTCCACTCTCCACTATGCTAACATTGCCGTACAGGTTGTGGCTGACATTATTTTGGTACACTTCTGGGGCTGGAACGCTCTCTTGTACTTTGTTGCATCCTCTTTCGTGGCAGGGTCTTTGCATCCCATCGCTGCCCACTTCATTGCCGAGCACTACTTGCTCAAGCCTCCGCGTACATTTAAGAGCAAGGACGAGATTGTTGAGACGTACTCATACTATGGACCCCTCAACTTTCTTGTGTACAACGCGGGCTATCACACGGAGCACCACGATTTCCCGTACATTCCGTGGACGAGATTGCCCAAGCTGCGCGAGATTGCTAAGGACTTTTACGATCCGCTGCCCTATCACACATCATGGTCCAAGGTCCTGGTCGACTTTGTGTCTGATCCGCGTGTGACACTTTGGTGCCGGGTTGAGCGCCAGCGTGAAAAAAAATAAAGAATAGGTATTCAACACGATATAGTACAGTAGCATCAGTGTGCTGATAGATAAATCATTCTGATGGAGAGGGAGTAAACTTCTAGAGCTCCACATCAACAACCTCATCCTTGCTGGATTCTCCGTTGGATGCTTTGGTCTCGACAGACTCGGGTTCTTCAGCAGTTTGTGGAGTTTCTTCATCTGCAACCTCCAGTGCCGCATCAGCGACAGGCTCTTTGATTTCAGCGGTATCGGCAGACTCAGTGGTCGCTGCTGTTTCAGCTGTCTCAGGCGCAGCGTGCGTCGCATCTGTAACTAGCTCTGACGCCTCGTCTTGCTCCTCAACATCTGTGAGGCTCTTTGCCTTGACATCGGCAACTGTTTCAGGCTCGTCATTGGTCAAATCAATGATGGTTTCAGATTCTGGTTCAGGAACAGCAGCCGGTGCCGTGGATGATGATGCCTCAGCCAGCGGCATGACAGCAAACTGAGATGCGACAGGAGAGGTGGTGCGCGACGATATGGCGGAGGCCGACTTCTTGAGGTTAGTGAGAGGCATAGAAACACCACTAGTGGAAGGGGGCGGTGTGGATGCGTTAGAGGCTGATCGCGACGACACTGCGCGCATTTGCTGGTCGACTCTGGCCCTGAGAACACGCAAGTATGGTAACAGACGGCCTGTGCGTGCATCTCTGTACACAATTTCGCCCTCTTCGAGATCCTCATTTACGTAGTGGTTGTTGGACTCGAGGTCGTCAGCAAATTGTGCAAGGAAAGCGGCCCAAGACGGAGCAATCACGTACTTGGTGTCAAAATCACGGCCGAAAAGAATGACCTGGCCCCACCGGCCCTTGGGGCCAGGCGCAAGATCGACGGCGATATTGTTTCCCTCAAAGTCCTTGACAAGTGGAATCCATCCGGGATGCGAGTACACTCTTTGTACGCAGTCTACTGGAACAGAGTTCTGGCGCTCAAGCCAGGCCATGTTAGGCGGCAGAGGGGCGCGAGCCGAACCAGAGGCGCCCGGGCCCGGTTCAGAGCGGTACCGTTTGAGGGCAGCATTGACTTTGAGAGCAGCAGCCTTCCAGTAGCTCCACTCCTCGGCGATTTCCTCAAGGCCAAGGAGAGCCATGCCAAAAACGAGACCACAGGGTCTGCCACCGCGTTCCTGGCCATCGTGCACCAAGTAAGAATTGCGTACTTCGAGAGGAAGAGTGCAATCGAGATCCGCCTCAAGCTCGTTCAAATCTGCTCCAGTTACAGGGTCGGAAAGCTGGTCAAACAGCTCTGCGTAGTGGTTTTCAATCCAGCGGTCGATTCGCTCCCAGGACACCTGGACGGAGGGCGGTGCAATGACGCCGTCCGAGTAGTCGAGCATTTGGACTCCGGCGGATCCCCCGGCCTGGTTCGCGTTGCGGGATCCCGAGCCGCGCAGATAGCCGTTGCCAGCTTGCGAGGAGCGCATGCCGGGAACATAGCCGACCTTGTTGAGCGATGTTGACGATTGGTTAGCCGACGACGGGCCGGAATACACCAGATGATTGCCACTAGAAGGCTCTCCGGAGTAGGTGAGCGGCAGCTGGTCTGTGGGTAGGTTTGGGGCCGTTTCCGAGTTTTGCGAGTTTTTGTACTGCGACTCGTACGTGGCGTAGTGGTCGCCCGACGTGATCGAGTGCATAAAGGAGCGGAAGCCCGTTACCAGCTTATCCATTTTCAAGTGGAGGTTGTGGTATTTGGATGCTATGAAATTGGTCGCGCGTAATGTGCGGTTTTTTTTGAGTGTGTGTGACGCTGGCGCGCGGTCGGTGTGTGGTGGTGGGTGTTGAGAACAGGGGGAAGGGATGAGAGATGGACGGTTGTCTGGGTTGGGTTGGTGGTGCTTGGTTGAGCAAGGGGTGGGAATGCCTTGGTCACGTGGGGAGAGAGTGGAGGAGCGGAGTTGGGATGCAGGAGAGAAAGAAGGGATACGAAGAGGTAGGACGGAGAATTTAAGCGAGGGTTGCAGTTTATCAGGGAAAGTGGTGGATTGGGAGCGCAGGCCAGAAACCGCTGCGGTGGTGCTTGTGTGTGCCCGTAAGTAAAAAAAGACCTGCCAAACATTTAGTGTGGTGCTGGGGCGGCGTCTGCGCCAGGAACAGCAGTGCCCCGACGCTGGGCCCCGTGACTGGGTGTGTGGGGCAGGAACAGGGGTGCGTAGCATGTACACATGGGTATCAACGGCGGGCAGATGAGAACAGTGACAAGGGCAGGGGAAGCGTAAGGAAGCCAGTATGAAGCCCGTACAGAGTAGTTTTTTGATTCTGCTCCATTGTTCTCAGCAGCGCCTTCAGCACGTGCTCACCATCTCTGACTTCGCCTGAACGAGATTGGCCTGGCGCGTCGGCGCTGTTTACAGCCCATTCTGGGTGTTTGGGTCTTAGGTCTGCGGCGCACGCAGGCGCGGTCTCGTACCTCCCGTAGGGTCCGGAAAGAGGAAGCTGAGAAAAAAACTATGTAGCACATTCAGGGTATTTGGAAGCCCCTAACTGGGGCTCAAACTGGTCATTGTTGAAACGCCGAATCCGAACGCAGCAACCCAAACCGTTTTCTGTCGTATTATGTCGCGGCGCCACACCTGAAACAGAGACAGATCTTTGAAATGGGAGCTATTCTTGGCCTCAGATTGCAGCAGTCGCAGCGGGAATCTGGTCGTGCAGGAGGGTTGGTGGCCAAGCATGAGTTCTTGTGGTAAGCACGGGAACCAATCACAACCAGTGCAGACCCTGCAGTCCTGTTCTTGAACGGTGCCCCCTTCAGCCCCCTGCACATGGATGGAGACTTGGCAGTTTACAATGTCAAAGCTGGGTCACAGCCTCAGGCTAGGGACAGGGCTAGGGACAGTGGCGGGGTCAGCTGCAGGGAGCATGGCATAGGGGAGGGGGGCTGTCTGGCGGTATGTCCCAGGCTGGCCTCTGCGTATAGCGCCGTACCCGCTGCAGTGGCGGATCAAACGGCTATCGACCAAATGGCACAAGCTTTGTCGCATTTCGCATATCGCCAGACTGGAACTCGGTCATCATCCGGCCCAGCCATAGTTCTGCCCAACCTCAGCTTTTGTACTGCATCCTCACAATCACTCGCTAGTTCAGCTAGCTCATTTATTGGTCTACCGGAGCTAGCTCGCGCTGACAAATCCCGTTATGCACTTTCCAACGATCTCCTTCAACGCGGTCCCCCACATATTTTTCCGAAACCAATTACCGATCAAAGTCTCCGGGCATAGCCTCAACAAGCCTACAAGCCAGTCGACACTCTACTGATAAAATTCAATCACTCCTTGAATTTATCAAGAAGGCACTAAGCCATTGCTATGTTGAATTGTTCTTTATCTCCTATCTTCTATGAGTCATCTTTTAACACTCTGACGTTTTCTTTCCCGCTCTGACAGATTGCCTATTCCCGGCAATAACCGCTGCGCCGATAACGCCTCGCGGAATCAAGATAAAAGTTCCCCGACACCCATAGGTGTGCATCACATCCAAACTCTGTGCTAACGCTAAAATGACGGAGAAGAAAAAGATTCTGCTTGTGGGGCCTCATCAGGTCACTCCAGAGAGAATAACCAAGCTTTCTGAAAAGTACATTGTTGAGGAATTGAAGCTCACCACCCGTGATCAAGTCATTAGTGATCTCAAAACCAAGCACAGCGATATTTCCGGTATGGCCGTGGCCGTCAATGGCTTCTCGTCGGTCGGCAACATGTTTGGGGATCTTGTCGAGGCCCTTCCCCCGTCTCTCAAAATCATCGCTATCCCATCAGTCGGCTACGATCATTATGACCACGTTGGTCTTAGAAAAAAGGGCATTCTTCTTACAAACACTCCATCTCTTACCGCCCCAGCTGTGGCCGAGATTGGTGTCTATTTGGCGCTTTCAGCTTTCAGGTTCACTTCTGTCCAGGAATATGCTTTTCGCAAACAGCTGAATACAATCAAGGCTCGCCAATCTGTCTCTGAAATGGACAAAGCGGCCGGTCAGGTCCCAGATTCCGGGTTTGTTAACGAATTTAGAGTTGGCGATGAAGTTGGCCCATACAAGGCGGAAAGTCTTGTGGGGAAGACGGCAGGCATCGCTGGATTTGGTGCAATTGGCAAGGTCCTCGGCCAGAGACTCCAGGCCATGGGCATGAACATTTTGTACTATAAAAGATCACCCATTGCTGATGGTGAGATAAATTATCCGGCCGAGTTTCGGTCCTCTTTTGAACAGCTTTGCAAGGATTCCAAGCTTTTGGTTCTGATTCTACCCCTGACCCCAGAAACTAAGCATATTCTTAATAAAGAGACCCTTGCCATGCTTCCGAAGGGAGCAAAGATTGTTAACGTGGGTAGAGGTCCGCTTATCGATGAGAAGGCTCTCATTGAAGCCCTCAAGTCAGGTCACATTAGCTCCGCTGGACTTGACGTCTACGAAACAGAGCCTGCGCTAGACCCAGATCTTGCTTCTAGATGGGACGTCACTCTTCTTCCGCATCTTGGAGGAGCATCTAAAGACTCTATGGAGCTTGCAACCGAAAACACTCTCAGAAATCTAGAGCACGCCCTTGAGAATGACGTCAATGGCCTTCACCCTGTCAATTAAATGACCAAGAACTGCTTTCAATCATAGACAGTAAAATACAATAGATTTGATCAAACAATCCTACTGGTTGTATTCATAGCTTAACTAGTATCTTTGCGGAAATTCTGGCTAGGCGGGTTAGGCAAACCCAGCGCTTCTCTTCTGGACTTGGACTCCGGATCAAAGTAAGGCTTCTCAGCCAAAGAAGTAACACGAGTACCGTGGCGAGGCGCAAGACCTTCGTAGTCATAGACTGCAAAGTGCTGAGAAATACGATTGTCCCACAGAGCGGAAGTGCCAAGGTTAGGATCGGTAGGTCTCCAGTCAAAACGCACCTGAAGATCAAGGTTTTTCTCAAACACTGAGAACAGGAACTCCAAAAGAGCGCGCGACTCAGCAGGCTCTAGACCAACAATTCTGTCAGTGTAGCGGCGATTCACCCAGAGTGCCTTCCAACCAGTTGCTGGATGTGTTCTGATAAGTGGGTGCTCACGCTCAATGCGCTTCGGGCCACTAAGGGGATCATCCTTGCTCAAGTAGCTATGAGCAGACTTGTAAATAGCAGTTTTGCCATCCAAGAACTTCTGCAGAGCAGGAGACAGTTTATCGTAAGCGCCGTAACCAGAAACCCAAACAGTGTCACCACCAACGTCAGGAATAGCATCATTGTGCAGATGAGTGATGCCAGCTGGCTGGTACTCATGCGTCAAATCAGTGTGCCAGAAGGCAGTGCCGAAAGGCTCCTTGAATGAGAACTTTGCTTTTCCATCCAGCTCGGCATGCTTGGGCCACAAAACAGTGATACCTGGAAGACCAGGAACATGAGGAACCTGAGGATGAACTTCGGGCTCTCCAAAGTACCTTCCAAGCTCAAGCTGCTTGGCAGGGGCCAGATCTTGATCTCTGAAAAACACAACAGTTCTCTCGGCAATGAGAAGAGCCAATTCGTCCTTTTGCTGATCAGTAAGATCACCGAGCTGAAGACCAATGATCTCCGTACCAATGTGCTTGGTGAGGTGCTTTACCTGCTTAGCGGCGCCAAAAAGTGCTTTCTTTTCAGGATCTGCATTCTTACCGCGCTCAATATACTTGCGGTCTTCAGTGCGAACCTTGGACGCTTCCTCAAGAAAGCTAGGGATAGATTGCGGTCTCTCCGGGTAGCCCTTAGAAAGATCAACACCATGGCGCTCGAGGCGGGCCTTGGAAGTTGCTGGCAGATACTCCAAAAAGTTCTGCGAAAATCCAGTGGGAACCTTGCTGGACAGATCGATGGTGATTTGCTCGACCTCTCTATCAAGAGAGGCCTTGGATGGATTGACCTGGGGAGCTTCGACGGCAGTTGGAGGGGACATTTTGATTAATGATACTCAAAAAGATCAGCAGTGATCACTCTTATAGAAAGGAGGCAAAATTCAATTACTAATAGATGGCACCATCGGAAATTTATCTAGCCGATTAGTAGGTTACAAATTATTAACTATCTCTCTAGGGCCGTCATCAACTTCGAGTATTGTGTGATGCGGGTGCTTTAATGGCGCATGATGCAAGACTGGGGAAAAATGCAAGTGGAACCCACATGAGATGGCCAAGCCTTCTGGTAGTGCGAAAAAAAAATGATACTACGTAGGGACAATTTCGATACAAGAATGTCAGGAAAAATAACAATCTGACAAGATTTAGTCTCTATTCACTCTCAACTTTTGATGCTCCCCTCCCTTGTGCTAAGCGGCTATGGCATCGCACTAAGATGAGCCTTGGGATGACGTGCTGATCTGACGCTCAAGGTTGCCTATCTTCGTTATCTGGCGAGAGTACAAGCTGAGCCTGGCACATGTTGCGGCCAACCTATGGCGAGATCGGAGATATTGACGATACCGGAGATATTATGCGGGGTACGTGCAATACTGCTGCAATCCTGAAAGATCTCCTCGATATTAGCAAAGGCGCTTTGTAAGAATCAGCAACGCGTGTGTCGATCTCTATATAAGTACAAACTGTCTCGAGGAGAATGGTAAAATAAACTAGCTAGCATGGCGTCGGTCGAAAGACATTCTTCGGAGGACTCGCTGAACAAGGATAATTACTATGCTCAGGAAACGGCCATTGACTCTCAAGACGCAACAGATAGCGCTTCGGAGATTGCTCCAGTACACGATGTGAAGAACTGGAAATACAGAATTTCCAAGGTTCTTTGGGACTCGGTTGACAAATCTCCGGGGGAAAGACGGTTTCTTTTGAAACTAGATGTTTTTTTCCTTTCCTCAATTATGCTGGGTTATTTCATCAAGACTCTTGATCAGGCAAATATCAACACTGCCTACATCAATGGTATGAAGGAGCACCTGCACATGAAAGGCAACGAGCTCAATTATGTGCAGTCCTGTTGGACTGCGGGATATATTGTTGGCCAGATACCCTCCAACCTCATCCTGCACCATGTATCTGCTCGATACTATCTTGGAGGTGTGGAAATTGTCTGGGCAATTCTCACCATTCTCACCATCACTTGCAACACTGTGAACGGGCTTTACGCTGTGCGGTTTTTTGTTGGTCTTACAGAGGCTGCCTTTTTCCCTGGTGTTCAGTATTTGATTGGATCTTGGTACTCGCCTGATGAACTTGCCAAAAGAGCAACGCTCTTGGCTCAATCTGGCACAGCAGCAAGCATGGTCACGGGATATGTACAGGCAGGTATTTACAAGTCATTGCAACACAAGAACCTGACTCCATACAAGTGGCTTTTTGTGATTGATGGAATCATCTCATTTCCGGTAGCCTTCTATACCATGTTTGCTAACCCGAACACTCCTGAGACCACCACATCTTGGTATTTCAATGAGAAGGATCGCAAAATCGCTCTCGAAAGAAGAAGAAGAATTGGCGCAAATTTGAAAGCCAGCTACACAAAGAAGAAAGTGAAAAGTATTTTCTCTACCTGGCACGTCTACCTGTTTCCTCTCATCTTCCTTGCTTACAACAACGCAGGCAATGTAATTATGCAGCCTGCTTTCCAAGATTGGTTGAAGACTCTAGGCTACACTCCCGTCGAGTATAATGTCTATCCGACTGCTGTTCTTGGTGCTGGTATTGGATTCGCAGTCATTGTTGGCTGGATAGCAGACGCTTTCTCAGGACTCAATTGGCCATTTGTGGTTCTATTCTTTGTTTGTGAGATTATAGGTTGCGGGATTCTGGCAAAGTGGAATGTTCCTACAGCTGCACACTGGTTTGCGTACTTTTTAGCAGGAATTCCGATGGCATGGGGCCAACCATTAATCTTTACGTGGGTGAACAGCCTGTTGCGTCATGACAATGAAAAACGAAATCTTGTCGTGGTTTTGACCAACAATCTTGCATATGTTACAAACGCATTTGTACCAATCTTTACTTGGTCGGCTTCTGATATGCCTGAGTATTTCATTGGATTTTCATACACTGCTGCTCTTTGTGCTGCAGGATTGATTTTGACAGCTGCAGCGGTTCATCTCACTCACCGCGATAGAGCGAGACAAGGATTGACTGAGAAAAACGCATGGATTTTCTGAGAAGCGTTGGACATGAAAGAGGGAAAGTAACGAATGTTATGATATAATCGGATAGACACTTCTTAAAAAAGCGTCATGAATATATGGAATAAAATGCTATGAATAGAATAAATATGGCTACAAAAACGCGCCCCACCCAACGTACATCTGTTCAAGGTTTTGCATGTCGGTTGCTTGTTGCAAGAGCATCTCAACTTGGCCGGACACGCTCAAAGGCAGTGATTCTTGGGACTGGATTCCCATTATTTTGTTTTTGCAGCCTTTCAAAGAGTTTTTAGCTTTAGCCTCTAGCTTTTTAGTTTTTGATACCGAGTGGGCATCTAAGGTAGGATCATATACGAATGATTCCAAAACTGTCATGATGGCTCCTTGGTGCGATCTTAAAAGCCCTAGCGACACTTCACAGGTTCGACGGAAAGGACCCTCATATTTTGATGGCCCTAGAGCATCAACCATATTGTGAGTAAGTCGAAATGGAACTCGCTCAGGAAACTTAAAAGACATTCCTTTATCAAACAAGCAGTCAAAGTCAACATGAAGCACACCTCCATTATGCTCATTCAGTAAAATGTTCTCTCCATGTCTGTCACCCAGTCCTAGAATATAGCCCACCATGCTCATTACCGCAGCCGAATGGCAGAATCTTGTGCGACTTTCGAGCCACGTTCTAGGTTCCGGAAACATTTCCAGCAGCCATTCATGTAATACTGGAGGATATTTTGCGAGTAACTTTCCAAGTTTGGAGCCTACTTCTCCACCGTTTGGATCTTCAAGAACTTTTTTGCAGTATGGCCAGTTGATGGAGGTGCCGTATGAACGCAAGACCTTCTCGATCACAGCTTTCATCGTGCAGGAACCATCCACCCATTCAATGATACCGTTGGATTCACTTAGTGGAGTGACATAGTATCTAGAGATGAAAAGGCGTCTTTTTTTAGCTTCTGCATCGTCCTTCAAAATTCTGTCTACTAGACCTGTCAACTCCAAAAGTCGCGCATCTTTTCTCGGGTCATCGTTGGTTTTAAGCAGAACTTTGTATCTGATACCATCGTCGCCAACTAAAACAACTTTCTTTGGCTTTTGCAGTGACTGCATAACATGGACCTCCGGGTCAATTGCAATGATGAAACTTGAATCTCGGAATGGGGACCATGAGTCTGTTTGCTGGCCAGATATTGGCATTTGGGGAGTCATCATCTTCAATACGGGGATGCACAATGAGCTTGGAAGAGTGCTTTTATCAAATTTGAACTCAGCAATGTTGACACGAGTAAGCCTGTGCTTCGGCTGATCCTTGCACAATTCAACTAGGCTGTTGACAAATTTACTAGCAGGGCGAACAAACATGTTCAACTTTGTACTCTCGGCTTCCATTTTGTGCAAAATTTCGACTCCTCTTCGACGTCGGTCATCCTCAGACGAATTATTCAATGCGGCTACCAGCCAAAACGACTGATGTGGGTATTTACAAGTCACAGACAAAATGAGGGATATCAAGGTATCGTGAACATACTTGTCCGATACTAGTACTCGCGACAGGACTTGTGGAAGCACAAAGTAAAACGCATATGCAGGGATAGCCTTAATATCTTCTCTCAGTTGAATTGTCATCTTTTTGAGAATCACCTTTCGATCTTGTAATAGTGTAGCATGAAATTTATCGGATCTGCTTGAAGTTACCGTCAAGCTATCTGCAAAATCTAACCAGACAGTGATCAGTTTTGGCAGAATTTCAAATACGTGACTCAGATTGCAGGACAATGCCTTCGCGTAGTTCTTGACAAGAAGTCTTGCGTTCTCACCCACAAGCTGATCTCTTGACTTTTGGTCCTCTGGAAGCAAGTTTTGAGAGTCATAGACCTCATTGCAGTACTTGGCAAAATTGTAAAAAGCTTTCTCTTTGGGCCATTTACTGACAATGCTGCCGTACTTTGTGAATAGCTGTCTACTGCCCTGCTGTCCAGAAAGACCTAGCCATTTGGTCCAAAGAAGTTGTGCCCTGGCTTCGTGATCACTCAAACCAGCGGTGGTCTCATGTTGGTGTAGAGCGGCAACCAGATTTTTCCTCAAAGAAATAATAGCTTTTTGCCTTTCACCTTGGTGCCACAGCAGCTTTGAATAAGCTATGCTATATTGCAAAGAGCTCTGGTCAGATACTCTGAGCAAAGACGAAAAAGCAAGAAGAAAACGCCCTTCTCGTCTAGCATCTCTTGCCTCCGAAATGCGGACCCAAGTAGACTCAGTTTCTGAGCAACGTAACGATGACACAGACAGGGCTGTTAAACGGAGGGTTCTCAGATATCTCCTTGAAGCAAATGTATCCACGGTGAGAAGTCGTGAATCCAAATGTCTCAATATTGATGAGTGTTCCGAATCAGGAATCTCCCTAAGTGATGCTATGTTTTCAAGATCGGCAAGAGCGTGAAGCTTCTGCATCATAGCTCCACATTCCTCAGCGGAGAACAGATCTTGATTCCCCAAACTGGAAATAACGCTTGATCGAGCGCTGTCAATGTGATCGGCGACTCGCCCAAGATTGCCTGATTTCAAAGAATGCAAAGCGTGGCCTATTGATTTTTCATATCCCTCGCTGAAAGGCAGCCACCGTTTTAAACTTTCAAAATCCCCAGTTGCCCAAGAGGCATTGACCACATAAGAAGCTTTTTCAGCAAAATGAGACTTTTCGTTGCTGAATTGAAGTGCGTTTGGCAAATGTAGTGATTGGATATCTGGGGAACCTGATTTCAAAAGAACGTCTTCATATCTTCCCAATTCAGTGAGACATTTTAGCACATTCACTTCAATAGACTTCTGCTTCGAACTCCGGGTCGCTGGCTGACCTTCGAAATCCCAGTCTTGCTTCAAAGTATCTGCTGTGGCTTCGTAACATTGCAGAGCATAATCCCATCTTCCAGCTTTTTCAGTTTCAAGGAGCTTTTGATCGAGAGAAACACTATCAATCAGTGATGAGATGCCCTCCAAGGCATCAATGTCGTTGATATTTGCATAGATGGACTGAATGTCATGATAAACGGCACTGGTGGCTTCAGTACTAGGACCGCTCCGTAAAAACTGCTCAAAGTACATGATAGCTCTTGGATACGAAGCGCACTCCATTGATTTACGAGCGAGAACAACAGAAGATAGGCCATCCAATACTGTTGACACAATAGAAATAGCTTGGTCTGCATTTTCAACAGTCGTTTTGACTGGAACTCTTTTACCTCTAGCATTTGCTTCGCGGATCGCAGCATTCTGTTTGGTTCGATAGCGCACCCACTGACGCAGATAATCCACGATTCGGAAAGCACTTTGAAGAAAAAGAGAACTGTCGACAGACAAAGATATTTTATCAGAAAATATGAGTTGCAGTTCATGATTGATATTTTCTCTTTTTCTTTCATCATTTAAAATGGCATAAAGAGCGGCATAGGGCAGAGTGAAGTTGAGTAGAGAACTCTCCGTTTCATTACGAATAATCTTGCCAACGGTGTTCAAAATTTGAGCATTGTTTCCGGTGGCGCCATTCAGCAAAGTAATTGACAGTTCTAAAAGCCAAGCTCTATGAGTTTTAGACTGCTGAAAAATAGGAAACACAGTTTCTGAGATGTCAGTTCGTGTGAGTTGATACTTGGAAGAAAGTAACGGTCGAAGAATTGCAATCTTTGAAGGACTGAATGCTGTAAAAAAATTTGGGTCTTTCTTGGCATCACAAAGCTTAAGCAATTCTTGCATTCCATATGCCAAAAACTCTTGTGTTGTAGGATCATTTGAGGCGATGAAAGACCCCACCAAATAATTATCCAGTAAAATCTTGACAAATGTAGTACACTCGTTGAGTTCCTCAAAATTTTGCACAACAATGAAATCTTCGACTTTACGATTCAAATCAATATTGCGAACATCAGAATAACCCATTATTCCTAAGCACTCTCCACAAAGACTGGGTATGTCTGACTCACGAAAATTACTGATCTGCAATAGGAGAATTCGGTACAACTCATCTTTAGCCTCATCCTGTATTTCGGGACTGCCGCTGCTAAGAAGATGATATCGTAGCTCTAGCAGCGCCTGCCTAACGACGAAAAAATTCTCCGACTGCAACCTAGAAATCCACATGTTCTTTGAGACTAAAATACTGCCAAAAGCAACGTTAAATTCCTCAAACTCTGGGATTGAATCATCCAGCCGAACTGGTTTCTCTTTGAATTGATCAGAGAGCTGACGCGCTCTATTCAATGTCGTTTCAAGAAGAGTAAGAGCGGCCGGCTGAGCTGGTAGAATAAGATATTTCCACATCAATGAAACAACTGAAGTGCCCAGTGAGAATGCGGACTGAAGCGTTTCAAAATTTGAAAACATCAGCAAATTAGACCAAGCAAACAACGCATGGCTCTGAAGCGACCGGTATTGAATGGCGAGCTGCAGAACTGCAAGCAATTGTGGCGACGCTTGGTTTATGGCATCACCTGATATCTCTGCCAAAAGTCTGATGGCATTCAAGCAAGCAATTTTATCTTGCGTCGAAGTCTGGAAACGGGAATTACGAACAGTATCGGATATAAGAGCAACAACACCTAGAATATGCTCTGCAAAATAGCTGTGAACAGGATTTGCAGCTTTCCGGTATTTTGAAAATCCAATATGTTGAATAATTCTCAAAATGTCGCCATTTGTGCTTGAGTGCGAGTCTTCTGAATCAAAAGATGCCATTTTTAAGAGCTCAAATGTCACATTGAGGTACTCTACTTTGTACCACGTCTGCAACTCGACCTTGATAAAAGATTCATCCACCTCATCCAACAAAGCCTTGACTTCGTCTTCACTTCTTTTCATAAGTGCGGTAGCTAAAATAACTGATGCTGAGTCAACAATAAGCTTCGTTCGTTTGGTCGAGCATCCTTTAGCAATTAGGTCAATGACATCAAAGCGCCGCTGTAGAAGCAAGAATGGAAGTGTGTAATTTTTCGTACGTGCCAGCACAACATCACTTGACACTTTGATCAATGACGAAAACTTAGACATGAGAGAAGAAGATCCCTTAGCAACGTACAAACTAACAGAAGGCCAGAACTCAGAAAAAATTTGCCATAACGTGGTGCTGCGAGACATGCGCAATGCCACAAGACGATTATAAGCAATGGATGAAAGTAGTGGATTGGCAGAGTTGAGAGCATCCAAAAGCTTCATTAAGACAAGGTTAAGATGAGCTCCGCTCAGAACAGTTGCAATTTCGCCCCAGGCGACAAGAGTGGTTTCCTCATATGCTTTGTCGATATTTTGCAAGATCTTGAGATAAGAGTGCATGTCTGGCTCAATGGAGAAAGCATTACCAATAAAAAGAGGCAACAAGCGAGAAGCGCTCAAACGAAGATCCCTGGACGAGGAATTGAGAGCGCTGATGATCCAAGCTCCGACAAGATTATTAGTATTCAGGTGAAAACTAGGAGAAAAACTGCAAAAAGCTCGGAAAAGAGCATGGGCGAGTTCAATTCTTAGAGCCGTATCCGACGAAAAGCCCTCACTTGTGATGATAGTTTCAAACACTTTTAAATATGGCAACGGAATAAGTGGTCGTCCAGCATCAACCGGGCAAATATGACGATCACAAATATCACATAGATCTCCAACCATTGATTCTGACTGAAGACACCCAAAGCGTCCCAAAATGCCAATGAATTGCAGTTTCCTTTGCGAATCGAGAGGGTCATAATGAATGTCCATGTGAGCTGCCAGGGACCTCATTGATTTAACGTCATTGTGGAAAAGCGTACTAATGGCTGACTGAGTGCTATGATTTTCCATAGAAAAGCCAGTGCCAGATTTCGTTACACCCAGAACCAACTTGATGCCTGAGACAAGGCTGAGGGAAGAAGAGGAACCTTTTGCATGCTCCAAAGTCTTCGCAATCGCTGTATAAGATGCTGAATGGGGACGATCCTCGGGCACAAGGCAAGAATCTAGGCGCTGCAGTAAATTTATCAGGATGCTTTGTGGTAAGGTGATTTTCAAAATGAGCTGCTCCACGGAGAGGTCAACTTCATCGTGGTGCAAAACAAGCATCAAAAATCTATCAAGCCAGTGAACGGCAATTGGAACCATTGAAGAGTCAGAGAATTCACAAATAATAGCAAGCATCTTGATGTGATATTTCCTGTGGGCGGGCTCTGGCGTGAGCAAGTCACTGAGACAACCTAGTTTGCTGACAACGTCCACCAGAAGACCAGCGCTGGTACTGCTGCGAGAAAATGCCATATTACAAAGAGTCATGACGGAATTCAAAGCAGCGGTAAGCAAATCATCATGATTGTAGTGTCTTGAGTTGACGATCGGTTTGCCAAACTTGACATCAAGGCTAGAATGGAGACCCATGGCCTTGATGCACAAGTTCAGGTGGGCAACAATGAGTGCTTGCAAGCTAGCAACTTCTTCGTACATGTCTATTGTCATGCTCATGAGGGAGTGCACCAGTACGAGAGTTTCTATGCAGTCCCGTTGAACAGTCTCTGCTGGAAAGGCCATGAGAGGCAGGAGCTGTGGAAATACAACACTATGCAATGGAGTCACGACAGAAGTGTGCTCATTTAAAGGAAGTGCCCAAAATCTCGGATCATTCCGCGACAGGGCTCTGATAGCCTTAAGAGTAGAGGTGATATGATCCTGAGATCTGGAGGAGGTGGAGCTAGGGCTTGCGGCTGCATGAGGGATAAGAGACTCTTTAAGTGCAGCATGAAAATCTCTCGGCGAGACGCTGAAAGGGTCAGAAAGAATGGACGCAATTTGCTCCATTCATGAAAGTGATGGGAGTGGCGTCAGGTTTGTTTATAGTGGATCAATTTAGAAGGTAGTAGGCAGGCTGGGAGATGCGTAGCGCGTTTTCGTAGTAGGGCACGTTAGGGTGGTGATCTGGATTTGTTTAAATTTCAGCTGTGTGGGAGATGGCTGTGGAGCGTGGGTGCAGGCATTTTAGTGGAGCAAACGAGAACTAACGTGATTGCAGTTTGGAATTGAGATTCTGAACAAAAGAGAAAAGATTATCAATATCAATAAAGCTAGAATGGTCTGTCACAAGGCAGTTCCCGTATCTGCATTTCAAGACCGGTAATTCCTTACTCGTGAATCTGAAAAGCTCGGCAGGGCTTAAGTTAGGCAGCTTCCCCTGGGCTGATCCAGAGCTGTGAGAAGAAGATGCGCAAGTTGAGGACATTAGCCAAATTTTGAGAAAATTGCCACTAAACTGCAGTAGCTACCGACTGATTGTAGCATATCCTTGGCCGTCTGCGACCAAACCCCGCATTTACAGCGTCAGATTTCCCATTCAAGACATTTTGCCCAGGTTTAATCCACTAGCGGCACAGTTTTTGCATTCTCGCTATATCCGATGGAGCAAAATAATGCATCTTGCAGAAACAAGCCACGAAAGAAGAAGATTTCCAGTATTCATGTACTCATACATTCATTCATTTCTTGCAATCAATTCAGGAACATTCCCCACATGTCTCTCTTGCATGTCCTGCACCTCGTCTATATAGGCAATTTTATTGTAATCTAGATTTTTTTTCTCTCCCAAAGACCTCTTTCAGCTTATCAGCCGTACGTAGACCCTTTCTGGCTGCGGGCTATAGTCACCGCCGTTGATCCCGTGTTCCGAGGACAGTTCCACTCGCCTTCTCTTTTCTAAACCCGAGTGCGCAGAATGCCTGACGCTAAGCCGAAAAATTCTAAGCGTGAGGTGAAGCGCCGCAGTCGAAACGGCTGCCACAGCTGCAAGAGGCTAAAGATAAAGGTAGGTCACTGAGAAGTCCGCTTATTGAAACTTGAAAAACTAACCAAGTGCAACGAGGCAAAACCAGAATGCGAAAACTGCGTACGTCTAAAAGTTGAATGCGATTACTCTTTAAAACTGCTTTGGGATGGCCGGCCTACCATTGGCAAAGCACGTGCCACAAACCCGTTTTCTGCATCAAATATCAGCATCTCAATCAACTCCGGCACTGCTCAGCCCTGTGAAACAAGACCCAAGACAGTCATAAAAAGCAGTCCCACAATTGTGACTAGTGCTACCTTTTCCAGTGGCTCTCCTAGCTCAGCTTACCAAAGCCAACAGCCCATATTTCACTCTTCTCTTCCCCATATCAAGCATGATTCGCCGAGAGTCACCGAGCTTGCTGAATCGACAGGCTTGACTTCTGCTACAATTGAAACCACTCTTTCATCAAATTCGCCCAATTCTAGTGTCAATGGTAGTAGCCAAAATCACCACTCTAATTTGGAAGAAGCTATATTTCCCTCGGAAACTTTGCCGCATAATGGTTTTGACCACGGCAATCTTGACGAAATCCTAGACATTGTTGAAGACGATTCGATTTTCCTCGATACATCTATAATGTTGTCTGACAATTTCTACAACTCTCAAATCTCCACGCTTTCTAAAAACACCCCTATTCGTAATGATGCATCTTCTGTGTGGGACGTGTCAACCACTGATGGCACTGACGAGGAGGCAGCTCCTCATGAAAGAGTTCCACAGGGCCTTGAGCCACTGCCTGATATTCTAATGAAAGTTCCTCTGTACAGACAATACTTTCATCACTTTGTCAATGTCACTGCCAATGTTCTTGTTCCAGTGCCCAAAATCTACGATAACAACCCCTTTCGCATTTTACTTCCTCGCCTTGCTATGAGCACCCCACATATAATGACACTCATGATCGCATATGGAGCTTGCCACTACTCGCAGTATATGGGAATTGCGCCTCCGGAGGGTGTTTTGAAAACACTCATGACCAAGACATTTCAAGGTCTGTCCTTGTGTCTCGAGGACGAAAATGAAGCATGGTCGGATGCTACTCTTATTGCAACCATTATGCTGACTGGCTATGAAATTGTATCTCGGTCAATTGAAGATTCTTGGAGATTACACCTGCAAGGTGCCAGAGAGATTGTACTTGCCAGAGGCTTGGCAAGCAAAGTTCTTGGAGGTGTTCTCAGCCCTGCCAATCAAGGCGGGTCAAATGCAAGCATAGGCATTCACAAAACACTCGGTCCATTGAATCAAGAGCCTCTGGCCACTATTGGCCCCCAGCCGATCCGTGTTTTTGAGTCTTGGGTTCATGAAAATGAAAGTATGTCATTTGTCTTGCGCATGTTTGCATATTTTGATATGCTTAGCGTCTTCACTGCACCACATCTCAGTAATGGATTTGCTATGGTAAACGAGGAACAGTCAAGCAATCTTTGGTCACTGGTTGATTTTCACGTTGACCGGCAGGACTCTTCTCAGCTGGGTACCTCCGAAAACATTGATTACTTGCTAGGCGTGGACCTCAACACAATTCCTCTTTTTTACAAAGTCACCACCCTTGCAAAGCAGAGACGTGAGTTACCATATGGTTCTGACACTGAAAAAGAAGCGTTCCTCATTTCCGATGGAATGGAACTTGCCTCATTACTGGAGCATGGGTGCAAGTACGGTGAACTAAGAAGGCAAGCCAGAATTCAGAACTTAACAATTGAAGAAAGGAAGCGAGCCTACTACTATCAATTGAGCGCTATGAATTCTTGTTTTGGATACGCTGCACTTGTTTATCTATACCGTCAAGTGTTGAGGTTTCCCAGCCGCTCAAACGTTGTTCAGGACATTGTTGACAAGGTGCTGGATATTTTGAATCAGTACATTCCTAGTGGATGTGATGTGGAAGCATGTATGTGTTTCCCGGTATTTATGATTGGGTGTGAGATAATCGATCCGGAAATCCGCAAAAGTTTTCTGGAAAGATTCACGTTCATGGATCGCTTTGGACAAGGCCAGTTTCGTAGAGCGAAAGAACTGATGGAAATGTCTTGGAAAACTGGTAGGGAGTGGCCAGACCTTATTCAGGAGCTAGGATGGGCGCTAGTTCTTACATAGAGTGTTAGCTCTGTAATATTTATCTGATAGGGAGGGCTTCTAGCTCTGTATTATTTATATTTCTTGCTAGAATAATCAGGTGTAGAGATGTCTGCCCCTGTCATCTTCGTAGGAAACATCCGACTGGCCCTCACTTTCCTCTGCAACAACCGGCACATTTCCACTTGATGCTCGATCTCGGCTAGGAGAGGCCCTGCTGCGGTTCCGCCGGCCTTTCATAAGTTGGATGCGTGGAGAGAAAACAGCAGATTCGTGAAAGCGTTTTGGCCTGCGTATAGAGGGCATGAGTGTGCCTTGCTTGGGCTTTCTAGGTGATGCAGATGTTTGGGATGCTGAAGAAGTTGAAGATGTTTTCGAGTGTGACTTCTTATAAAGTGAAGATACTGATGACGAAGTGGACTTCCTTACCATAGGGGGTCTGCGCCATTGCGCAGACCCAACTGATGCACTAGAAGATATGAGGGAGAGACCAGATATCTGCGATATTCCTGATACCGGACGTGGCCTTCGTTTGCGATAGTCCTCGCTATCAGCATCTGAACGAGAGTTGTCAAAAGACCAGCTTCGATAATGCTGTTCAGAAAGTCGATTAACAGACGGCGGCGTGGATATAACGGGTATAGTTGATTTGGTCTCACCTGCTATTGTCTCTACCGAGTTTTTGGAAAGAGCCGATTCAGTTCTAGGCTCAAGTGTCAGTTTGCGGGCATTTCTCTTAGGCACCATTTTGTATAGAACAGCCTTGCAAGCGTCCCCAAACTTTCGGCGTTGCTTGTCAGCAGATGTGGCGGTTCGAGGAGATGAGGGCGTGGTAATGGATTCATCTTCCCTTTTCGTGGAAACATCAGTGTTGAGAGACTGTGTGGGTGTTTTAACTTCTTTGGGATTGATGAGAGTAGGGTTCTCAGCTTCACGCGAGGAAGGAGGCTGGGGAATGTTATTTAGTGAATTCATTGTGTTAGAACGACCCAGCAATTTCGACGAGCGATTGGACGACATAGAGAGACGCTGCGAGCGGAATGAAGGGTGCTCATCACTGACAGGACCTAGTGAGGAACGTTTTAAAGAGTTCCTGCGGCTGCTGATGGACCCAAGACGAGAGATATTGACACGTGAATGTGACCTTGTTCTCGGCGGTCGTGTGTTTTTCTTGTTTGCAGCATCCAGTGCCAAAAACCAGGTGCCCATGAGCGCATCACACTTTTGATTGAGAACTGAATCACGCACCTCGTTCGGATCAACCATGGCTGCCTTGAATTTACGCATGAGCTTACGTTCAGGGCGAGTAGATAGTGGAGGAGGTTCAAGCTGCTTTGTTAGCAGAATTGCCTTCTGCTCGGCCGAGTAAAGTGCAAGGAATGGGTGGTCAAGCATATCCATCACGGTGGGTCGCTTGCGATAGTCCTTTTGCAATAGCAAGCGGATCATTGCGACCGCTTGGTGGTTCTCGAGGTCCTTATTAGGATACCGAGGCTCCTCGTGTAAAATTTTGTAAGCTGTGTCTGCGTCATTATCTTCTTCAAACGGCATTTCACCGTAAACAAGGGTGTAGAGAATGACACCAAGGGCCCAGACGTCAACAGCAGGACCAAAGTATCTGTTTTTGCGCAACATTTCGGGAGCCATATAGCATGGTGTTCCACATATAGTTTCAAGGAGCGAGCGTGGCTCCCATTCTCTTGTGAAACCAAAGTCAACCAACTTGATGTTACCTCTCTTATCCAGCAAGATATTTTCCAGTTTGAGATCACGATGAGCACAATTCTTCGAATGCGTATAAGCTACTGCCCCACAGAGCTGGGCAAACAGGCGAGGAGTATCATTCTCAAGGTCAAATTTGCCATGCTTCACCAGATAGGTGTAGAGTTCACTGCCTGAGCAATACTCCAAAACAAGCCAAACCTTGTCATCCGTGACAATATATTCGTAGAGACGTGCAATGTGGGGATGGATTAACTGGCGGTGATGATGGATCTCTCGTGCCAGGTTGGGCTGGTTCTTGCTCGATGACTTGAGCACAACTTTCGAGCGAGTAAAGGCGTGTCGAGCCAAGTAAACCTTGCCAAATGAACCATGGCCGATCAGTCGCCGTAGGTTATAGTTGCCAATGTGTTTTGGCTCGGCAAATTCTTCCAGAATTTGGCGGTACGAGTCAGCAAGTTGAGCTCTGCCTGCTTGCAACTCTGCCCGCTGTTGGGCAAACATGTGGGGTTGGAAGCTAGACGAGCTGAGAGGAGATGCTGAAGAATGCTGTGTCTAAGCTAGTAGTTGTCTGAATGATGATATAACGGTATTTCTGTTGTGAATTCAGTTATATTTTTCGTGAAGTCTTCTTGTTATATCAGATGTTTTCTCGTTAAATTAGCGAAGTGGTTGTGCTGGGCCCTGATCGTCGTCGAGAGCTAGCTCATAAATTATCTGGGCTGAGATGAGTGACGTGCTGAAGGCAACGCGCTGACTGGCAGTGGTTAGAGGGAGGCTGAACCTAGATATTGCCCCACTTTTCAAGGATACAACCGGAAATGAGCTAGACAAGAAAAGGAAGGGGAATATAATATGGGGTAGAGAAAATCGTAGAAAGATATACACTGGAAAATACGGAGGTGGGAGCAGTTGAATTTGTCGCTTGTACCGCTGCTTTTTGGCCTCTTGGCTAGTGATGCCTGCTTGCTAGTGACGTGGGCATGAGGTGAGCTGGACTGCTCCCATTCCCCAGCATGATGCGCGCTGTGGAGCTGCAGGTTCTTGATGCTCAAATTGTTACGACCTTCGGAAAATAATTCCAATTGCGCTCAATTATGAATAGCAGTTCAGAATTTGACCTTTCTTCCTAGCTCTCCTATCTGGACCTTCTTGAAAAGGTTCTATTGTTGGGCCCCCTCAATAGATATCCTTCAAAACTCTCCCAGCAGTTCCAGATTTCAACGTTCTAGTGGGTCGGTAGTCACTCGTAGTTACTTCACTCATCATCTCCCCTGGAACTTGCCTCACTGCCTCTCAACTTGTGCTTCTCATTTCCACATTCGCATGCCCCCGGATACAAATCAAATATCAGCCGTCACCAGCGCATCAGAGGTCCCCGTGACAGACCTAGAGCTCCTCAGAGTGAACCTGGCCCAATTGACCCATTCTCTCTCAGCTCTTCTTGTCCAGCTTAAAAAGGCTTCCTTACCAGAATGGCCGAAACTACTACAGCAGTTCACCATCATTGCCACACAGCTCACCACTCTCTCCAACACTCTGGCAACTCATTCGGAAAATCTTCAAAAATCAGTCACCTTTCCCACAGATAAGTTCCCGGCTTTAACCCACCAGAACCTGCTGACGACACTTTTACGGCGTAAAAACCTGCCTGAAGTTGACGACTGGATAGAAGCTGGAAGAACTGAAGCAGCTGGAATAAACGTTGGAAAGGATTCAGATTTCTCGCTGTGGGCTAGCAAGCTCGTGAATGCTGAGATTGGAAATCATGCCTGGGATGGCTTTCTGACACAGCAACAGGTTGAGAATGGTGAAACCTTTGATGTGGCACTATACAACAAGAACGACCACCAGTCGGAGGCTTTCAACAGGACCTTGCAGTTTATGTGTACGGGAAATCAGCTATAAGTGCTGAGACCTAGCGTAAAATAGCCAGCGAGAGCTGGCACGAATATTTATTACTTTCAATGCTAAAAAATAAATAGTGTGATAATGGCCCTTATTACGACTTGCTTCTCTTGAATCGGCTGTCGTACTTCGGCTTTCTCTTTGTCTCCGTGCGCCCCTTAATTTCGCTTTGCTTACGATCAATGTAGTCAGTGGTGCCTGCGTCGGCAAGAATCTCATCGGCGAAAGTCCGTCTGCGGTCCTTGCGAGACAGCCTGGCGGAAAAGAATTCAGTGTTGCCCTCCACAATAGTACCAGTCTGCAAGTACTTGGACGTGGCAATCTTCTCCTTTCTGTAGTGACGCTTTGGGTCAATCACATCTCTCATTCCAAGGATCTTGATATCGCGTTCCAGCTCTGGGGTCATCTCGGCAGCTCTCATTCCAAACCAGTCAGACGAGGCATGAGTCTCCTTGTGTTTCTTCTTAGCTTGCTTCTCGATTTCCGGGTTGACAATCTCTCGCATTTTTATATCCTTCGGCGCTGGTGCTTCAATTTTCTCCACCTTTAAAGAGGACACAAGCTTCGGCAAACGTCGAGACTCGTCTTTGAAAGATTCCAGGTCGTTTACGGGTTCATCAGATGTGTTTTTACTTTGCAAATTTTGCTTTGCTTTCGCAAACAGCTCTTCGATTTCGATATCGTCCATATTAGGTTGACAAAAAAAATTGGAGCTTCGGCCTGGGTGAAATTTCAAAAATTAAATTTCTCGTGGGCGAAGTGGAAGGCTGCCCCACAACCGGAGTTGGAGAATTAAACAACAGCAGTGAACGAGTTTCGTAAGATGGAGTAGAAAGCTCATTCTATGCACAAGTAACAGTGATAGTATGTTCCAAGCCTTTCCAAATTTTAATACGTCCTCACCTCTTCATTACCTGCCCCATTTACCTGGCAGTATCCAAATCTCCGCTGACTGAATAATCCCAGGCGGGATTTCCACCAGTGCTGCAAAACCACAGGACGCACTGCACTTACCACTCTACTTACCAATGGTTTCGAGCACGGAACTCGCGAAGGGCGCCAAAAAAGCGTCCAATGTAATGAAAGTTCTTTCAAATTCTGATCGTAATGATGCTCTCAAGGCCATTCACGATGGCCTGAAAGCTGCCAAAGCAGATATCCTTAAGGCCAACGTTATCGATATGGATAGGGCTGCGGCCGCAGGTCTTTCACAAGCTCTCGTGAAACGCCTGGATCTCTCCAAGGGCGACAAATACGATGTCATGCTCGATGGCATTCTTGATGTCGCTGCTCTCGATGATCCTATTGGCAAAGTCACCTTTGCCTCTCACCTCGATGATGGTCTTGATCTTGTCAAAGTCACTTGCCCTATTGGTGTTCTGCTTATTATTTTTGAGTCTCGTCCAGAGGTTATTGCCAACATCTCAGCCTTGGCTATTAAGTCTGGCAATGCTGCTATTCTCAAGGGTGGAAAGGAGTCTACTCATACTTTTGAGACAATGTCTAAGGTGATCCAAGAACAGCTGGCTAAGACCAAGATTCCTCCTCAGGGAATCAATCTGGTATCAACTCGCGACCAGGTCGGTGAGCTTTTGAACGAGGACGACTACATCGATTTAGTTATCCCTCGTGGATCCAATGCGCTGGTCAAATCTATTAAGGAGAACACAAAGATCCCAGTCATGGGCCACGCTGATGGTATTTGTGCTCTCTATGTTCACGATGATGCTGACTCGGATATGGCTAATCGCATTGCTGTTGACGCCAAGACTAACTACCCTGCAGGCTGCAACGCGATCGAGACACTTCTTATCAACGAAAATTACACCCATACAAAAGAGCTTTTGCAAAGTCTAAGGGCCGCTGGTGTCACTCTTCATGTCACTCCAAGCGTCAAAAAACTAGCTGATGAGTGTGGGGTGGAAACTGTTGCAGCCAGCGAGGCTGACTTTTCCAAGGAGTTTTTGGCACTGGACATTGCAGTCAAGACTGTTGCTGACGTTGATGAAGCCATTACGCACATCAATGATCATTCATCTCATCATACTGATGCTATTGTTACCAGTAATGCGCTCGTTGGTGCCCATTTCCAAAAGGGTGTTGATTCGGCTGGTGTCTACGTAAACGCGTCAACGCGGTTCGCAGACGGTTTCAGATACGGTTTTGGCACGGAAGTTGGCATCTCTACTAACAGACTACATGCCCGTGGTCCTGTTGGCCTTGATGGTCTTGCCACGTATCAGTACCTGATTACAGGCCACGGGCAGATTGCTGCTGACTATAAGGGTGCTGGTGGCTCCAAGAGCTTCAAGCATGAGGTACAGAAAATTTAAAGCGGGCAACGGGTTTGAATGAGGCCATAATGTATATAGCAGAGTCTAGCAGATGATCACTTCCTTCTCAGCCGCTTTCTGGCATAGGTGCATATATTTCTTCTCTCCAATCAGATGGATGCCGCAGCCCAACCAGCAAGTGCTCTTTTGACAAGACAATACGGGGCAGGGTTTATAAAACCTTCATCGCCGGTGATAGTGAAATGCACATGATTCAGCTTTCAATAATAAGATGCCTACTTTTTCTCCCTTTCTCCGGCTTCCCCGCTTACCACATCGCCCCCGTCTCTCCCGACCCCTGATTCTTAGTGATCAAGCTCAGCTCAACTGCGACAGTGGTCCCCTATCATTGCCACGCTGAATCTCCCAACACCCACAACACAAGCAACAAAATTCACGACAGTTCTCGACCTCCCCTATCACCAACACATCTACTATCCAACGTACTTGCTGTGAGCTCTCAACAATGCAGAACTTTACAATGGGCAACAGCAGCGCCCTGCTGGACGGGGGGTCTCATTTTGGTCAGTACGGGCAAAACATGATGGGTAACCAATCCGCAGGGTCCATGTATGGTAATGCTGGCGCCGATATGAATGTCTTGGGGAATGGCCAGCTGCACAAATCACAAGTGTCGACGCCACAAACCCCCTCACACGTATCTCAAATGTCCCCGCAAATTGCCTCGTCAATGGTGGGCTCTCAGGCTGGTGGAATGATGGCTGGCACACCACAAATGGCAAATATGGCACCGCACCTGAATGGTATGCAGCAGATGAACTCTCAAATCAATAGCCCTGCTACAAGTCACGTGAACTCTCCGCTGATGGCCAACCAGAGCCCAGTTGGTAGCAACGGTGTCAGCAAGGCACAGGAATTGGAAAAGAAGCGTATTGTGCTGCTACTGGCCATCAATACCGAACTTCTTCGCGTGGCAGCTCGGGTGGCGCAGCAGGAAAACTACGACAAGGAGAAATATCTGAAAGACCAGAATTACGTGAGCTGTATGGCCTGTACGCGTGCGAATCTTCAGTACCTGGCACGCAAGTCAGCTCCTGCGCCTCAGATGTTTCGTCAGATGTTGACCCTGCCAGTTGGTGCTCCCCATCTGCAACAGCAGTTTAAAGCGCTGGCTCTTCTTTTCCCTGAGTATACTGGTGCTTCCCGTCTTGGTGGCCAATCCTCGGATGGATCTGTTCCGTCTGACATGGTGAAGGAGGAGCCTAGTGTTCAGGGCCAGCAACAGTACGCTCAAAGTCAGGCACTGAAGCAACAGCAACAAATGCTACATCGCACAGCAACAGCTGCAGCGTTCAATACACCGAAGCAGCAGCAAATGAGTGGGGCTATGGGATCACCCCAGTCAGGCAGCATGAATTTCAACGGCCCTCCTCAAATGTCGCGCATGCAGTCGCCATCCTACGGAAACTATGTACAGGGACTGGGTGCCACTACGCCAGTAAATGGTGGTGTGGGTAATGCAGGTATGTACAACCAGCAGATCTCGCCTGCTCAGGTGATGAACAATGCTTATGCCTCCATGGATGGTATGAATGGTGGAGGTGTTGGCGGGAACCAGTTTACCTTTTAAAACAGATTGGCTGGGACTGGCTGGACCCCCGAGTCCGATGCCAAATTATTTATAACAGAGTAGTATGTGGAATGTGAAGTATTCTGTTTGCGCCTGTTTGCCTAAATAGTGCTTGTAATTGGCTGCCTCTGAACCACTACCAAAACCAGCAATTGTAGAGAGCATCACAGAGTTTCCACAACAACTATTTTGCAGCTCCGATTTGGTCTGTCACTATCATGTAACTTAAATTGAGCATGAGCCTGATATTTCTCTCTCTTCAACCTAACATCCCGTTCACAGTTTCCCGCCGCCCACATCTGGGTGTCATTTAGTGGTCGAGGACCGGTCTACCGCCCCCCACTGAGTGACTCTTTTGAGTGACAAGAGTGAAATATAGTCACTTTTGGTTGCGATATATAAAGTGACTCCTTCGTAAGACTTTAAAATCAGAAAAATGTCTGCACAACTGAGATCTCTTTTCAAATCGTGTAAAGATGAAGGCCGCAAAGCCCTTGTGTCCTTTATCACTGCTGGATTCCCGTCTGTCGAAGAAACCATTCCGCTGTTGCTGGCCCTCCAGGAAGGTGGAACTGACATTATTGAACTCGGCATGCCCTTCACGGACCCTATTGCGGATGGCCCTACCATTCAGAAGGCCAATGACATTGCTTTGGAGAATGGTGTGACCATTCCCAAGATTCTGCAGATGGTTAAGGAAGCCAGATCCAAGGGACTTTATGTTCCTATCATGCTCATGGGCTACTTCAACCCTGTCAACGCATACGGAGAGGAAAAGCTTGTTATTGATGCTGCAGCCGCTGGTGTCAATGGTTTTTTGCTAGTTGACCTACCCCCGGAAGATGCTATTCGCTTTAGAAACGTTTGCACCAGGAAGGGTCTCTCGTACATTCCTCTCGTTGCCCCCTCCACCGATTCTGAGCGCCTTAAGGAGCTTGTTCCTATTGCTGACTCGTTTGTATATGTTGTTTCGCGCATGGGCACTACAGGTGCCACTGGCAGTATTGACACTGACGCCATTGACGCCCTCCTGACTAAGGTCCGCGCCAATGCACAGGAGGGTACATCCTTTGCTCTTGGTTTTGGTGTTTCCACCAGAGAGCATTTCATTGCTGCTGGTAAACATGCCGATGCTGTTGTTGTTGGCTCAGCTCTTATTGATTTGATCTCCAAAACCCCAGCCGAGGAGCGTGTTGCCGCTGTCAGGAACTACTCTGCAGAGCTCGTTGGACACAGAACAGTTTCCAAACCCAAGGAATACTCTGACGATTTTAAGGCTCTTCCAGACGCTCAGATTCCTGAGGATGATCATGTTTTCCCTGCCAGATTTGGAGATTTTGGTGGCCAGTATGTCCCGGAGGCTCTGCACAAGTGCCTTGCTCAGCTTGAAGAAGGCTTTACCACTGCTGCCAATGATCCAGAGTTTTGGGAAGAATTCAGATCTTACTATGATTACATCGGCAGACCTTCCTCTTTCCATCTTGCTCCAAGACTCAGCGAAGAAGTCGGTGGTGCTCGCATCTGGTTGAAGCGTGAAGATCTCAATCACACTGGATCTCACAAGATCAATAATGCTATTGGCCAGGTTCTCATTGCCAAGCGTCTTGGAAAGTCTAAGATTATTGCCGAGACTGGTGCTGGTCAGCATGGTGTGGCAACTGCCACTGTTGCTGCTAAGTTTGGCATGAAGTGCAAGATTTTCATGGGAGCTGAGGATGTGCGCAGACAAGCCCTTAATGTCTTCCGTATGAAACTTTTGGGTGCTGAGGTTGTGCCGGTCACTGCTGGTACAATGACTCTACGCGATGCAACTTCCGAGGCCTTGAGATCATGGGTCACTTCGCTGGACGATACTCACTACATTCTCGGCTCGGCTACTGGACCTCACCCGTTCCCCACAATGGTGAGAACTTTCCAGTCTGTCATCGGAAAGGAAACTAAGGAGCAGTTTGCTAAGAAAAACAGTGGCAGACTGCCAGATGCTGTGGTTGCCTGCGTTGGTGGTGGCTCCAACTGCAGTGGTATGTTTTCCCCATTCGAGAAAGATCTTTCAGTCAAGTTGCTTGGTGTTGAGGCTGGCGGCGATGGTGTCGAGACCAAGCGTCATGGTGCCTCTCTCACCAAGGGCAAGGAAGGTGTTCTGCACGGTGTGAGGTCCTACATTCTTCAGGATGATGATGGACAGATTCTTGATACTCATTCCATTTCTGCCGGTTTAGACTACCCTGGTGTGGGCCCTGAGCTTGCTTACTGGAAAAAGAGTGGCCGTGCCTCTTTCATCGCTGCTCGTGATGTTGATGCACTTATTGGATTCCGTGCTTTGACGCAGTTGGAGGGCATCATTCCGGCAGTTGAGTCCTCTCACGCTGTTTGGGGTGCTATGCAACTAGCAAAAGAACTCGGAAAGGACAAGGACATTGTTATTTGCCTGTCTGGCAGAGGTGACAAGGATGTTGAGCACGTTGCAGAGGTTCTACCGCACTTTGGTCCTATGATGAACTGGGATTTGAGATTTGAGGCAGACGGAGGAGCAGATGCTGTTCTTGCTCAATTCAAGGGTAGAAAGGAGTACGAGTAGATCCGCACTAGTAAATAGATCATATATGTAATTGGTATCATTCTTTTGCTTATACAAGCCATTATGCGACAAAGAACCTTCTAGCCGTCATCTCGGCTAAATATCATGTTCTCGGAGGCCCGTCTTGCCTGTTTCGGCTTCAGGCCTATGCGCCGAGATCTGAACACCAACAAAGCTAGACTTGGGAAAGCTTTCCTTCCAGAAAAGAAAACCAATGAGCTAATTCGACATTTAAGATGCGATTCTTGATCTTTGTACTGTTTTTTCTATTCACTTATAGCTCTTCGGTAGATTCTACCTAAAATAGTCTACTGCATGACGTTGAAAAAAAAATCCTATAAATTTCACTCTCCAGCAATCCAACAAAACCACCTCACTTTTTGCTGTAGAAACAATTGAAATGGCCGCTGAATTGACTCACCCTTCAATCAAGGATGGATGGTTCCACGAGATCTCTGACACTATGTGGCCCGGTCAGGCTATGGCTCTGCGTGTCAACCAGATCCTGCATGTGGAGAAGTCCAAGTACCAGGACGTGCTTGTCTTTGAGTCTAGCGACTACGGCAATGTACTTGTGCTTGACGGTGCTATCCAGTGCACTGAGCGTGATGAGTTTGCCTACCAGGAAATGATCACTCACCTGGCCCTCAACTCTCACCCTAACCCCAAGAAGGTGCTTGTCATTGGTGGTGGTGACGGCGGTGTTGTCCGTGAGGTTGTTAAGCACGCTTGCGTTGAAGAGGTTGTTCACTGCGACATTGATGAGGCTGTTATCCGTGTCTCTAAGCAGTACCTTCCCTCCATGGCTGTTGGCTTCCAACACCCTAAGGTCAAGGTGCACATCGGTGATGGCTTCAAGTTCCTTGCTGACTACAAGAACACCTTTGACTGCATTATCACTGATTCATCTGATCCTGAGGGCCCTGCTGAGTCTCTTTTCCAGCAGCCTTACTTTGAGCTTTTGAACGACGCCCTCACCGAGCAGGGTGTCATCACCACTCAGGGTGAGAACGTGTGGCTCCACATGAAGATTATCAAGGAGGTCAAGCAAGCATGCAAGAAGGTCTTCCCTAACGTTGAGTATGCTTACACTACCATTCCAACCTACCCCTCTGGCCAGATTGGCTTCATGGTGTGCTCCAAGGATGCCAAGCTTAATCTTAAGGAGCCCCTCAGATCTTTCACTGAGGAGGAAGAGCGTACTCTTATGAAGTACTACAACAAGGAGATCCATCGCGCTGCTTTTGTTCTTCCCAACTTTGCCAAGATTGGTCTTGAATAGGAAGAAACAAGGCGTAATGCGATCCCTACTTCTATAGCTTTTGATCTAGATACAACATTAAAGTTCATGTCATTTCAAACCAAGTATGTTATTTTTACAGGATCATCGCTGCCTCAGTCGCGCTTCCACCTCACTTGGTAAGGCTGGAAGGGATAGTAGATGCCACCAACTGTAAGTTGTGTATTCCATTGGTCGATAAATGAAATCATTGCCGACGCAAAAGCAAGTTGAGCGGAAATTTTTGACTCGTCTATCTCAATCACAAAACCTTTTCCCTCCAGCACTTGAACATGTGCGATGCGCTCGCGCACCTCACTTTCCTTCTCTCCTAGATTGTGCACTTTTTCAAGATACTTGCCCTTGGACGTCCATTGGTAGGTGAAACCATCACTAAGTTTGAACATACGGTAAGAGTCAATTGCATCGACTCGGTGACCAACTACATGCCAGCCCAGTTCGTCAATATCTGATTCAGTGCGGGCAAGCAGAATGTTTGA
This sequence comes from Grinbergsozyma bentonensis, assembly GCA_030561725.1. NCBI lineage: Eukaryota > Fungi > Ascomycota > Dipodascomycetes > Dipodascales > Trichomonascaceae > Grinbergsozyma > Grinbergsozyma bentonensis. Next base: position 142,636 of record JAKTYB010000011.1, on the reverse strand, counting down.
TCTCAACCCGGCTCTAATAGATGCAATTGGATCCTGGACACCGTCCTTGAACATTTTGTAGGCACCCTTCACGGCCCGAGAGCGAAGAAAATGATACTGTCGGTTATCGTGGGTGATTGGGGCATCCGCCAAATACACGCCAAAGACTTTAGATCCCGTTCCAAACTCTTTTAATACCTTGTAGGTTCGAACACTCCCGCCAGCATCACTGACAGAAGCCAAGTCAATAACCTTTGGTACATATCGTGAACTCTCACGATGAGGATGAAACAATAGAGCCTTGGCTACCACAAGCGGCCTCATGACTGGAGAAAGCACTAGTTCGATAGGCATCTTAGATGTGGATGAATGGTAGGAATGGAGAGGTATGAGGTGTAAGTCTCATGTTATATGCGATACCGAGTACTCGCTCATTTACATGCTACTGTGGCCCAATCATTGAGTTTTTATCAGCCATTGCATTTTACACCTTACATAGTGGAACTGGGCGGACCCCGAGAAGGGACTTGGATTAAGAAAAGATCGGAAGATTAGCCAATTAACCATTGAAAATAAGTTGGAAAGATAATAGGAGCATGGCTACCTGATAATTTTCTCATCTGTATTTCTTTCATCGATCTTTTTACCCCTGCTACATAAATTCTACTTTTCCCTCATTCTCCTCTCCTCCACTTCCATCACCCCCTCAAATCTTCCCGAACGATTCTGACTCAGCGACCCTCCGCAACATGATTTGCCAAAGCTTACTGAGAACCCTTAGAAAGCCTGCCGTAGCCCGTCCAGCTATGAGATTCTACTCTACTGACGGTCTGGGTGAGTACGAACTTGAGATCTATAAAAAGCTTGAGGCAGAGCTTCAGCCCTCAGCTCTCCAAGTGCAGGATGTTTCTGGAGGATGTGGTTCTATGTTTGCTATTTCTATTCAATCAGACAAGTTCAACGGTTTATCCATGATCAAACAGCACCGGCTTGTGAATGAAATTCTCAAAGACGACATTGCCAAATGGCACGGTTTGCAATTGCAGACAAAGGCTTAGAACTGAGAACATCGTGTACATAGTAATTCTCCATGTTGATAAATTCCTTATGGATGGAAGCAACGCTAAAATGAATTTTATCAATACATTAATACACTTTTACGGCATTGCAGAAATCTAGAGTTCTTCAACAGTCTCTTCAAGAATCTCTTCGCGAGTCTCCTCAATGACCTCATCACCGGCAAGCAATGAGGCGTAGGTGGACTCCTTGGGCAGATGCAGCGAATCCAACTTGCTCTCCATCTCCTTTCTCCAGGCCTTCCATTCAGCAAGAGCGTTTCTTCTACGCATAATGAGCTCTCTGCTCGCTTCAGAGGCCTCCATGGCATCTTCCTCGTCGAATCTTCTAGAGTAAGAATTGATGTTCTTCTTGATGGCAGCCTTCTTCTCTTCGGGGAGAATAGAGGCAGGGCGTGGACGCCAAGCGAGAGCCTTGAACTTTTCGTCAACTTCATCGCGCAGAAGCTGTCCCTTGAAGTCCCAGATCTTGTAGCCATTGTCAACATTGTGTCTCCACATAGACGAGTAGGTAGCGACATATCTTCCAGAGGGATCCCACTCAAGATCAGTCATACCGTAGTTCTCAAAGGTACCGATATGCTGAATGACAACAGACTTGGCATTTCCTTCCTCAATCTCGTGATCAAGATCCCAGAATTCCATCTCGCTGGCACCCTGGTTAACAATAGTGGCAGTGATGACAAATCTACCCTTGGGAGACCAGTAGATTGAGTTAGTGTTCTTGTCAGGAACGCTCTTCAGCAGCTTCCACTGAGAAACAATACTATCAGTGCCCTGCTCAACTCCATAGAAGGAGAGAGTATGCTTGGAGGTTGGGCTACCAGGCTCAGTAGTGGAGATGGTGACGAATCTATCAGAGCTGGGCTCCCATGCAAAGTTGATAGCTGTGTCCTTGAGCTCGACAACCTCAATAGGGATAGCAGGGTCGGTCAGTCTGAAAAATTCCAGATTTGTGAAAGTGCTCTTCTTGCTCTTCGTGAAGCGGTCAACCTTTACGCACATGAGCTGACCAAGTGACTGCCAGTGAAGTCTGCACTCAGCAACGTTGAAAAGATTACGAGATCTAATGACCTGCTTGGAGGGAACAGACATGATGGACACGCGTGCGGTCTGGTTTGGCATCTCGGGAGTCCAGTAGCAGAGCAAGTGATCACCCTTGGTCCTGATTTCGTCCTTGTTCTGAACATAGGAGCCTTCAGTGTCAACGAGAGCCGGGGCCCACTCAAAATCAACAACACCCTCGATCTTGACAGGCTTCTTATCAACAAGGGCCATGGTAGAGGCATCGTAAACGTTGATACCCTCGCCAGGAATTAGTCTGGCAAAGTACTTGTCATCAGCAGACCACTTCAAAATAGGCCAGTTAATCTTCTTGCCACCACTGGGAGCACCCTGCTTGACCTTGCTTCCCTGCTGCATGGGGAAGGATCTCAAGGGCAGACAGGTTCTCAGGTCCCACACAACAAGCTGGTTGCCCTCGTCGCTCTCCTTAAAAGGCCAATGAGGACGAGCTTTCGAGTCGATCGGTGGGGCTCTGAGAGGTTCTTCAGAGCATGTGACAATAAAGCGCTCATTTGGGGAAACATCAACCCAAAGAACAGAAGAGTGGACAAAACGTCCAAGTGGGGAGAAGGAAGCACCTCCCCAGATCTGGACACCCTGGCGATGCAGAGAAATGAGGTAGGTACCTTTTGGCGTCCACTTAGCATACGTTTCAGTGAAGTTCTTACGCTCAATCACTTCCTCGGGCTGGTCCGCCTTTCTGTTCCAGTAGACGCCAACAGTGTCACCATGGTGCATCATGAGCTGATCTCTACCGTCTGTCAGCCAAGATCGCAGATGCTCACGTGGCTTGAATTCTTCAATCTGAGGTTCGGTGTAAGTAACCTCATCTAGGGCGTAGTCCACGTCAGTGAGCTTGTTAACAAGCAGCGTGTGTTTGGCGTCAAGCTTCTTCATGTGGAACTTGAGGATAGCGTTGCTGGCTTCCTCGGCATTACCAAACTCAATAAATGCAAAACCCTTGTTTTTACCGTTCTCCACGGGCATGTGAATATCGACAACTGTGCCAACTGTGCCAAAAACCTTCTTGTTCAAAACGTTCTTGAGGGTGCTAATTTTGGCCTCAGGAACAACAGGAATTCCATCCACGACAACAAAGGCATCGTACGAGGCGTTTTCAATCGCCGTGTACTTGGCCTCAAGGTCGCTGAAATCAATTTCGTCTTCCAGGCTAGGCATGATGGTTTGTGAAGTTTTTGTCGTTCCGAAATTTCACTTATTGGGGGTGACTTTGGTGGTTGACCAGTTGGGAATTGAGGCTGTCTGGCAGCGCACAGTCAGTGCCAGCTGGCGAACGCCTGCTGGGAGGGACGCGGGGAGCCCTCTCTGGGGAACTCGTTGGGAGCTTATCCGGGCTGGAGGCTCATGGTTTGAGAGTGAGCTTATAGGGGAGACAAAAGAGCGACTTGCGCAGAAGTTCAGGGACAAGTTTGGGGAATATTGGACTAGCACAATAATGCTTATTCTAAAAACGGCTTTTCTCAAACGCAGTCTGAAACCGTACCCTCGGTCAGGGCATTGTACCCGAAGTCACCAAGTTCTTGGGCATGCCCCTGGAACTCACACTGGCCAGCAGGGGGTACAGCCCAAGATCGGCACCGGATTGCGGGGCATCAGAAATATACGACCATGACTGGAAAAGAGTCAGAGAATTCAATACTGGAACCAGGTTTCAACATCAAGCAACCAGCCCACCAACACTTTAGAATGCCAGTTTCCTTTTTTCCCGGGAACGATCTGTCACTCGTTTTGGCGGTGAGCGCGTCGGACAGACGTTTGCACAGCCGTCCCCCGTCGCTGTGAAGATTTTGATGCCCTGACAACCAACCACCAGCGCAGTGCGCGAAGCACCCTAGAAGGAGGAATCTTATTTTCAACAGTGTAGGCTCCACAACCAGCTCACTACTCAAATTCTAATTTCCGGTAGTGTTATGAGACGTCGGCAATTCCAGTTCGACCATAGCCGCCGCCTCCGCCGACAGCCGCCAGTCTGGCGCCAGTTTCTCACCTGCCCTTTTAGGCAACTGAAAACCCGACACTCTCCCGCCCAATTCCGCCATCTCTTTAACTTGACTTGATGACACTCGCTTGGACATAAGTGCACATGTTTAAAAGTCAGCTGCGTTGCAAAGCTATATGGACTTCCAGTCCAAGGAAGCTTTTCCAATCCCCCACCGAATACAAGCGGTTCTCCACAGACCATTTTCTTGACTCTCTAGATGATTTTGAGTGCATGCGCAGAGTTTCTAGCAAGACCAAGGGCACCAAACAACGCAAATCGAAGCTCCCCAATTCGGGAGATATGGTCTACATTGATCGACTAAGACAAATCAATGCTCAGTCAATCCACGGCATAACCCCACGAAGCGTTATTTTCCCTCACAAGACATCTTCCCCTAACCTATCCACCCTCTCAAAAGAGACATTGGCCAAACTGGATCAGCTCCTTTCCCGCAGAGTAACAGCATCAGAGCTTGCAAACTGGATCGATATCCATTCTGCCAATCAATCACAGACAAATGCCTTACTGGTAGCTATTGCCTCTCGGGCTCCTTTTGTCAATCTCCCTTCCGTCATGCGCCTGATACAGGGCATGTGGGTTTCTTCAGGGCAGCAGATGAAATCAGCGGCCAGCCACGCTAAAAAATCTGATGTGCGCTTGTCTGCACAACTTTTTGAGCTGGTAATTCTAAGGGCTCTCCAAGAAGACGCTGCCGTCTTTGCGGATACTTCATCACTTGAAAACTTCAAGTCTTTCTTTACGGCCTACAGTGAACTTAAGACACTCAATCCGGGAGTCCTCGATGTCTGGCTACGATTCATCTGCAAGTTTGACAGCTTCGACACTGCTTCAAAGCTGCTCGGCGTAGTAGCTGAGACTAGTGTGACGGTCTCCGAGGAAACTTCCGACATGTTTGTCTCCGCTTTGTCAGAGCATACAGCAGGTATGCCTGTCACAGAAATCAGAGATGAGATACTCAAGTACCGCAGGTTTCTGCGTTCAGCCGTCATGACACCCCAGATGGCCAAACTCCTGCTCTCTGCTGGCACGTCAACGGATGATCTTTTTGTCATTCTTGACTTGTTGAAGAGCTCTGAGCACAGAGATGAGATTCTCAATCAGTGCCAAGCAATTATCATTGAAAGCGCCTTCCGTCTATCTCTGGCAGAATCAGGTCTTCTGATGAAAGCCATGTCTCATATGTTTGGTGTCATGAATCGATTCGAGGGCCTGACTGATGAAGCGTTAGATGAATGTCTATTGATCAGTGCTCAGTGTGGTAGCACGTCTGGTATTCACAAGGCTCTCTCTTTGAGGATGAACCAAAAGGCCCACCCGCCCTCTCAACAGGTACTAGCGAAGGTTTTTGACAAGTTTCCTTTGAGAGAAGCTGATTATGCTGTGGAATTGCAAAATACCACTGCCTTGCAGTGTGTTAACAATACACAGCTTACAGACTTGGCCAAAGAAGACGTCATTCTGAGGCATCTGCGGAGTCTTGTGAAGGACGAAAAATCATATCTGAAATTCATATCGGCCTTGGGACGCAGTCGCAATGCTCATATTTTGCGCGAAGAATGGAAAAGGAAAAGTGTTGATACTGTGGATCAAAACCTTGCGTTTGAGTTTGTCTCAGCCTTCAAATCGGCGCATGCCGTCCAGGACAGCTACGCTGTGTTGCAGTTTTTACTTGATAAGACGGACAACTCATCCTACTTTGTCAAGCGTATTCTAGAGTTGGACTTGTTGCCTCTCAACAATACTTTGCAATTTCTTGGCCAGTGGCTGCTCAGGAACAGGAGTGAGCACGTGTGGACTGTTGACGAAATTGAATCTGTGTTTTCAAGTCAACGCGACCTGAGCCGTGGCCTTTGCGAGATTGTGCTGCAGGTTCGCAATGGTGGGCGAGATCTAGACTCGTCTCTGGACGTGCTCAATGCTATGCTGCAAGAATGGGCCCCGGTTGATTCTTCTGAACATAGATAGCTATTTATAAATATACTCTGATACATCTGATAGAAAATGCCTAACAAGGACCAGAGATCACAGTAGTTACGAGACTGCAGAGGTTTCAGATACACCACTTGATGTCGTGGTCGTTGCTGGGCCGGGCCCTACGGTTGTTGGCGCTGGCTTCTCAATAATCACCTCATGGGTGGATTTTCTTGGCTTGGTGAGCACTACGATAAAAAGACCCACGACAATGAGCACCAGTAACAAAATAATTTTGCACTTTTGAGTGCGTTTCTGGTACTTTGTTGCTGTAACGAGTTGAGAGTCTGCCTCTTTGACATTATGATGCATGGTTTCGACATTGTAGTCGATTCGATCCAAGAGAGTGCCCTGGTCAATGACCATTGTCTGAAGGTCTTTGAAAATATCAGCCAGCTCAATGATTCCCTGGGCGATTTTTGTGATCTCTTGTTCTCTCTGTCTGTACTCTTCTGGTAGTTGCTGTCGTTCTTGCAACATGCTTTGGCTATATTCGCGGTCCCCCTGAGCTGAATCCGCACCTTGGTCTTCATCGTATGATTTGGACCAGAACTGTGAGTCCATATCCTCGTCACTGCGAATTGCTTTAAGGTAGGCTGACTGCATTTTCCTGAACTTTGTAGAGACTGTTTGAATCTTTGAGGCGAGAGACATCTTCATATTAGCGGCCATTTTTTGATCCGATGCATCCTTTAGCCGCAAAGAATCGATTGTCTTTACCATGGCATGGCACTGGTGGACTGTGCTGTGGATTTTATGAGTTAGTTGCTCGATCTGACGCTCTTCCTTGGAGCGGTCTTCAAACGAGGGAAGAGCGTTTTTCCGGTGCAATTTATCAAGCACCTTGAGATCTTCGTTGGCAGCAGACAGTAGCTCTTCGACTTCATCTGAGATGTCTATCCACTGAGGGGGCAATTCCTCCATTTCAATGCCTACCTCCATCAGCCCCTGTGCCTCGTCATTGGCTACAGGCGCCGAGGTGAAGGCTATGCTAGAGGGCCTGTGGGCATAGGACTGCCTGTATGATATGTAGAGATTGGTTCTATCTCTAAACATGAGTGGCTGTTGAATGTAGCAGTGCTGCAGTGCTGCCACCAGGAGATAAATGCCAGGCTGGAGTGCCACTGGGAGTCGGGCCCCGGAGTGGGGCGAAGGCCCCTCCCTGAACTGGCGGCGCCGAAATCAGGGGCGGCTGGGAGGCTATTAGCAGGGGCCACTAGAAGGTGTAGCTGTGAAGAAAAGTGCGGGCGGGCAGTAGGCACTCGAAAACAAGTAGTAAAGGAGGCTGAAAGTATGAAGGTTTTCTGCCCCGAAAACGAAAGGGCGAGCGAACTATAAAAATTATAAATTCAGCAATTCCACTTCGATATGCCAGTCTGCTGGTCGACATTCGTTGCTTCGTCGGTCCCTCTCTGCAAATCCTCCCGCTACTGTGAAATTCCCACCACTGAAATATTTCTCAGAAAATATTAAGTCTCATTCATAAATTTAGAGCCATGATTGTAGTACCAGGACAAGAGCGCCTCGAGGCGTCCAAATCCAGTCTTTATGGCCCAGGTATCTTTCAGGATCCCATCCAGGGCGCTATTCCCGACTCTGCTGGTATCCTTGTCACCAAGCAAGTTCGCAACTCAACCATCACCTACGTCGAATCAAAGCGCAAACGCTATATTCCAATGTTAAAAGACAATGTGGTTGGAATCGTCATGGCAAGAAATGCCGACGGTTTCAAGGTCACTCTTCAAGATGGTTCCTGGCCCGTGTTCCTGTCTAATGATGCTTTCGAGAATGCCTCTCGCAAGACCAGGCCAAACTTTGAGCCTGGCACGCTGCTCTACGCGCGTGTCTCGTCGACCAACAAAAATGTCGATGCTGAGATTGAGTGTTTCGATCAATCCACGCTCAAGGCTGGTCCTTATGGAGAACTCAAGGGTGGCTCTGTTGCTAATGTCTCGGCCTCCTATGCAAGGTACCTTTTCTCTGCTAAGAATGTTACCATTCTTCAAACTGTAGGCGAGTTGGTACCATTTGAGGTTGCCATCGGTGTCAACGGCAAAATCTGGGTCAACTCTGACTCTGCAGTTCTGGTTAACGCCATTGTCAATTTGATTGAAGCTTCGGAGCATCAGACTCACACAGAAATGGCGCAAACAGTTAAAACCGAACTCAAGAAGGTATCAACTTAATTTTGCATTGTGGTTTTATTTCTTATCACTTGATTTTGCATCCTGTCTTCACTGCATTCTTTTACTGGTCTCTTGATAAATATAGGCAAGCTGAGCCTCTGTTTGTACCATTCCAGGGCGTTGCTTACGCATCGAGTCAACAATTTCAAGAATGAGGTCAGACCTTGACTCACTGAGCTCGCTGTCGCTCAAGCTCTGCAGCTTGTCTAGCGCGATAAACGTGCCGGAGCGGCCAATGCCTGCGGAACAATGAACAACAATGGGCGCTCCACTCTCATTCAGCTTATTGACGTGCTTCACCATTTTACCAACACTCCAGTCTGGCGGACTAAAGTCTGCCCATTCCTCGCACCAAACGTGGTACACTTTTTTACCTGACAAATCGAAGGTTCCGACTTGGTAGCCCTCGTGCTGAGAGTAGGGGACGGTCAGCTTGAGATGTAATTTAGTATTTGGAATATCAGACTCGTCCAGCACCCAATAGCGCGCGCACTTGTCAACGTTTCCCTGTTTCAACTTGGTGAGCATGACAATAACAGCAGTGTCACCGGGCATTTCCGATATCATTTGCCAGAAATCTCCGACCGTACTGTCTTTGGGCCCCTGTGTAACGATATAGCTACAAGTGGTCGAACCCTGGTCCAATTTGACTTTTGATGCATTGATGTAATCACCTCCTGTCCCATGATTCAGTACTACTCTTGTGGCATCATATGGTTTGATGTTAGAATACCGGTCCTTTGCCAGGTTATGGTTGGAAGCATTGATAGTGAACCCAGGACTGTTGAAACGCTGAGCCTCGCGGCTTCGCAGCCAATCAAAGGCCTGTTGAATCTCCAATGAGTTTTTTTTCCAAAACTTCGCCATTTCCGCGCTTTCAGGGTGTATCTCAATAAAACAATTATATTTGGCATGACGCAGGGCACCCTCTGATGAGCACGGCTTTCGCGCGTTGGGGTTGCTTTGGGCGTGGAGTAGCAAGGATGAAGGCGCGCTTGCACATAAAATATTTCTGCAACTTCGAAGCAAATTCACCAAGATTTTAATGCTGGTATGTTGATTGTTTTCTCTATGTGCTGAGTGGTGTTTCTGCTATAAAAGATTGGGTCTAGCTACTGAGCCCACGCTAGTTGTGGTCCAAGATAGCCTTGGAGTATCCAATCAGCTTTTCAATCTCCGTTGTAATCTCTGTGAAAGATCGAGAAAATGCAAAAAAGTGAACAGCTTGCCAAACTTGAACGTCATCAGGGCCACTCATTTTCTCGTGTAGAAGCTTACGAGCCATCAGTGCAGATGGTAGTACTGTAGAAATCGGCGATCGAGACCTATGAGCAGTGGCAAGCATGAATAGCACAAAAATGAGTGAGGCGACCGAGTTACGGCGGCTTTCTAGCAATTTCTGGGTGGACTCGTAATCTGAGTCTAGAGAGAATGCGTTGAAATAAATAGATGAGATGCGTGCTTCACATAGAAGCTGATGAATCTTCTCACACGAACGAATAATGTTGAAATAAGGAAGCGGGCTGAAATCGTTTCTCAGTGAAGGCTCATGATGTGTGAGATGCAAAAGGGCTTTGAATGCGTCTAGCCACTGGAGCATACGAGCTTCTCGCACTGCTGCCAATTGCATGGCAAGTCGAGTAATGTGATTACTCGTGTCCTTGTACAAATACCTGTCAACCACAATTTGATAAGAATGCGACAACGCGTCGAGTAAAGTGGCTGTTGACATGGCAATCTCTTTGGTTGCCAAAAATGGCCACAGTAGATAGTTGATAATCACTGACAAGGAGATTCCAACCATAATGGACAAACCACGCACCCAGACTTCCTTGAAAATGTCCACATGTGGATAGTTGACTTCTATCTGTTTCAGTCCTATCGATATGAGGCTGAAAGAGACGCAGCCAATAAAACCACTTCGCGGGTGTTTAGATGCCACAAAGCGATGCATACACGGGATCATAAAAACAGCCGCAAATGTAGCCATCACATATGGATTTCCATAGTCTGCACGATAAGCCAATCCTCCCCAAACAATGCCAAGAACTGCAAAAGATATCCTTGTCATGTAATCCATAAGATTACCAGCTACCCTGGTGTGAGCGAGTAGATATGCGATTATTCCGGCATACCAACAATCGTGCACATTGTACCAAGACTCTTTAGAGGTGTTGATCCATGCTGGCAAACAAATAAGTGTCACCACAATGGATGTCTTCAATGCAAAACGGCCTTCAAGTTTCTGTAACGAATGCAAAAACTCCCAGGTCTTGAACCTCAAAGTATCATGGTCTTTCTCAATAGCAAATGTGTCGTTTCCACTCGAGCTAAGCTTTCCAAATGTTTTGACACCTTGAGGAGAAGTGTCCAGCTTGTGTACTTGGTCAATGATCTCAAGATTCAGATACTGAATACGAAAATAGTAAGCAGCTGATTGACCACCTTTGTCGTGGTTGACTTGGCGTGTTTGTTGTCGCAATGATCGAGTAAAAGGATAAGACGGCCACATTATTCTCCATTTCAACTTGGTGGAATGCAGGTGTCGGCTCAAAGAAAGTACGTCGCTCGCTAATGATTGTAAATGATGAATGTACAGCAACATTGTCATTGTATTCTCGTCATTCATATCAATTCCAGCTGGGTTTGGCTTGCCAGTATGAAATGTGGCCAGCTTCAAGCCAACTTTGCCCATGTGCTCAAAAGCATCGTTGAGTCTATCCACGGAAAGAATCGTTATTGAAGTAGAAGAGGATGTGAGCTTATCTGACAGTTCTGCCAAAGTGTCAATTACTGCATCTGACAGCTCTTTGCATTCCTTGTCATACACAAACTGCATCTCCGTATCCACTTTTGGCAAAGATCTCACTCCAGTGACAATGAGCTGAAGAAAATTGCGAATTTCACGCCACTGGATAGCTGAAAACGACGAAAATGATATTTGAGAAGTTATTTCTCTGAAAACCTCAGATGCCAAGAGATGAGATTCGTTCATTGCCTGAATGTCATCAGAGCTGCCAGCGCCTTGGGAAATCTTAACGAGGGCCTGACGACAGGTCTGCAGGGAATTAGCTACAACCTCAACCATTTCGTCGTGGCCAAAATCAGGTCTTACCAGAAGATTAGTCAAAAGAGCCACGCCAATTCCAATAAAATAGCAGGACACATATTCTCGAAAGGTAATCCAGTCAATTTTGTCGGCTTCAAGATCAATAGTCGTCATAAAAATGAGACCTAAAGCAAAGGTCAAACTTGAGTGATAGAACCGAATATAGCTGGATCTTATCCACGAGATCCAAAATACACCAAGAATGAGTGAGAGAGCGTAAAGGCCACCTCTGCCTCGCCTAGCAGCCTCTGTCGACGTTGCAACAAACAGCGCCAAAATAGACCATCCAATAGATAGCGCCATAGAAATAGTGGACTGAAAAGTGATTTCCAGTTGTGAGCCAGCTGATCTGCCAGGATGGTGGATCAACACCGACACCAAGACAATTGGCGTGTGGTCTAGGAAAACCTGAACCGCCGGGATAAGGCAGATGCAGTAGCATGCAAAATAAGCCAAGAATCCTTTGAATACAGCTGTCTTGAGGCGGTAGATATCGTGATTGGCCATCTTCTTCGTTTTATAGAAATTGCGCAAGGCTTTTTCGCTTTGCATGTCCTCTTTCGTTGATATGTTTGCATCGCGCTCAATTTTAGTAGGCTCGACAAAGAAAGGATCGAAAAATCCCTCTCTGACTTCACTCACTCCGTACAAGTCGCGTACCTTCTCTGGAACAAGTGTTTGCAGCCGAGCCTGCGACATGGTCTGGAGGATTTGAGGCCTTTGAAGATGCGCAGGAATTGCACTGGGGCCCAGACCTCCCGATATAGGTGGAGGCTTTAGTGTGTTTTGCTCTACCATTTATGACATTGTCTAAGGGTCTGCAATTATGACTTTGAATATTTCGGTTTTGGTGGATCGGGGCAGGGGAAATAGCAAGCCTAACACAACCCCAGACTTTGCCGCCAAGAAATTGAGGAGAATAAAGGGATGGGGATATTATTTCTAAACAATTCAATTAAAACATAAATAATCAATGAGTTGTGTCATAAGTTTAGGCTGAGCACATCTCACAGGCCTCCTTGTTGGCGATGGAGCATGCAAGCACCTTCTCGGACCAAATGTCCTGCTCCGACTTCTCACCAGTGGCAGCTGGCTCGTTAGCTAGCTCATTAGTTGGCTCTTCCGCAGGCTCTGGTGAGGCTTTGATACCAGCCTTAGCAAGGTCGGCAGTCAGAGACTCGACAGAGGTAGAGGGAGTTGCGGCCGAGCTGAGAGGTGTAGTAGGGGCACTACCGAGAGGAGAAGCAGAGTCATGTCTGATGTAGCGCTTTCTCTGCAGAAGCTCCTTGGCCTTGGTATCATCGACCGTCTTGAGTGCATCCTGATCAACAGTAAACTGAATAGGAGCAGAAGCAGCCTGGGTACGCAGGTAGTACATACCAGTCTTGAGACCCTTCGACCATCCGTAAAAATGCATAGAAGTCAGCTTGCCCATAGTAGGGGCTTGGATGAAAATGTTGAGCGACTGAGATTGATCAATGAAAGGACCACGGTCAGCAGCCATGTCAATGATAGCCTTCTGCGAAATCTCCCACACAGTCTTGTAAAGAGCCTTGATCGAGTCAGGGATGTTCGGAATTGCCTGAATCGAACCATTAGCAGCAATGATTCTGTTCTTCATGGTCTCAGACCACAGTCCCATGTCCACAAGATCCTTAAGAAGCCATGGGTTCACAATTTGGAACTCACCAGCGAGAACTCTTCTGGAGTAAATGTTCGAAGTGTAAGGCTCGAAACACTCATTGTAGCCCAAAATCTGGGAAGTAGAAGCAGTTGGCATGGGAGCAGTGAGCAGTGAGTTTCTCATGCCATATTTCTGAACGTCAGCCTTGAGGTCATCCCATTCCCACAAGTTGGAGGGAGTGTGGTCCCAAAGATCAAACTGGAGCTGACCCTTGGAAGCTGGTGAGCCCTCGAAACTGGCATAGTGACCCTCCTCCTTGGCGAGCTCAACAGAAGCCTCGACTGCGCCGTGGTAGATAGTCTCAAAGATCTGAGTGTTCAATTCTTTGGCTTCAGGAGAGTCGAAAGGAAGACGAAGAGCCATAAAAGCATCAGCAAGACCATTGACACCTATAGCGATGGGGCGGTGTCTGAAGTTGGATCTCTCAGCTTCAGGAACAGGGTAGTAATTTCTGTCAATGATCTTGTTGAGGTTTCTGGTGATAAGCTTGGAAATCTTGTGCAGCTGCTTAAAATCGAACCAAGCGCCACTCTCATCAGAAGAGACATAGGCAGGCAGAGCAATGGAAGCCAAATTGCAAACAGCAACTTCCTCGGGAGACGAGTACTCGACAATTTCGCAGCAAAGGTTGGACGACTTGATAGTTCCCAGATTCTTCTGGTTGGACTTACGGTTGCAGGCATCCTTGTAGAGCATGAAGGGGTTACCAGTCTCTGTCTGGGCCTCAAGAATGGCATACCAAAGAGTTTGGGCACGGATAGTGCGACGACCCTTGCCTTCACGTTCATACTTTTCATAAAGTTCCTTGAATTCATCTCCGTAAACGTCTGCAAGACCGGGGCATTCGTTGGGGCACATGAGCGTCCAGTCACCGTTGGCCTTGACACGCTCCATGAAGAGATCAGAGATCCAGAGAGCAAGGAAAAGATCACGGGCTCGGACCTCTTCTTTACCGTGGTTCTTTCTCAGGTCGATGAAGTCCATGATGTCGTCGTGCCAAGTCTCCAAATAGATGGCAAAAGCACCCGGGCGCTTGTTGCCTCCCTGGTCTACGTAACGCGCAGTGTTGTTAAAGACGCGCAGCATGGGAACAATTCCGTTAGATGTACCGTTGGTGCCAGCAATGTAGGATCCAGTGGCACGAATGTTGTGAACGGAAAGACCAATACCACCTGCGGATTTGGAAATAAGAGCACACGTCTTGAGAGTGTCATAGATGCCCTCAATGGAATCGTCCTTCATATTGACCAGGAAACACGACGACATTTGAGCCTGGGGAGTACCAGAGTTGTAGAGGGTGGGCGATGCGTGAGTGAAAAACTTCTGCGACATGTAATCATAAGTCTCAATGGCAGACTTGATATCCGATCCGTGAATTCCAACGGCTACTCTCATGATCATGTGCTGGGGACGCTCGGCGACTTTGCCGTTGATCTTGAGCAGGTAAGAGCGCTCAAGGGTCTTGAAGCCAAAGTAGTTGTAGCTAAAGTCACGGTCGTAGACAATGGCGGAGTTGAGCTCTTCGGCATTGGCCTGAACAATGTCAAAAACCTCCTTAGAGACCATTGGCGAGTGCTTGTCATTTTTGGGATTGATGTAGTTGTAGAGATCAGCAACCGTTTCCGAGAATGCTTTTTTGGTTTGCTTCTGGAGGTTGGAGATAGCGATGCGAGCAGCAAGAATAGCATAGTCCGGATGAGACGTAGTCATGTAGGCTGCGGTCTCTGCGGCCAGGTTGTCAAGCTCGACAGTGTTAACGCCCTGGAATACACCGGCAATCACCTTTTGAGTGATTTTGGCGGCATCGACATGGTTCGGATCGAGGCCGTAACAGAGACGAGAGACTCTGGCGGTGATTTTGTCGAACTGAACACGCTCCTTGCGACCGTCACGCTTGTATACGTACATGGTGATGGTACTAGAGAGGGGGGTGGGGTGGTGTGGGTGGACGAAACAGACAGGGAGGGCGCGTTCTTTTTATATGAGGAGCGTAGGAGGCGCGTAAGGCGCGTGATGGGGGACCTAGGAATGCGGAATGCACGCGTTGCTGCACACGCCGCTAATTACAAAGCACTATATGGTTGCCTATTTGGGTTAATTGCCAAACATTGAAGGTTGGGGAGAGACTGGTCAGGAGCGGGCAAAAAGTGGGTTGGTTGAAACGCTGGAGGCTGGGAGTCAGGATGTCAGTGATTTTTTATGATAGTTACTGGTTTTTTCTTGTTATTTCACCTTCTTCCAAGATCTCGGCCTGCAAAGCTCGTGCTTCTTGATACGCCGAGCGCTTGGCTCCAACCATTAAAAATCAATAAACACGTCCCGAACAGGTTGTTGACAAGAGTTGATGGAGTGCGGTCTGCGTCACTGGCGCCGGGATGGTTGCTAGATAAACAATCAAAAGCGGGTGAGGAGACGAGAATTAATGGATCGTGGTTCAAAAATCTTGGAATTTTTTGCGAGGCCGCCTCTCTCAATTTTGGGGCCTGGCTCTTGCTAGCGGCTGTTGCTAGCTCGGGACGTTTCTGGCCGCTGGCGGCTGCGCTCGTGACAAGTTCGCGACAGGCGTTGCGTTCGTGTGGCGTGCAAACCGATCTTAGT
The DNA here is from genome assembly GCA_030561725.1 of Grinbergsozyma bentonensis. NCBI lineage: Eukaryota > Fungi > Ascomycota > Dipodascomycetes > Dipodascales > Trichomonascaceae > Grinbergsozyma > Grinbergsozyma bentonensis. The sequence goes on along the minus strand of JAKTYB010000011.1, from coordinate 126,945 downwards.
AAAGTGGCTGCGTGGAAGCCAACTATCGGATGGCTGCGTGGATAAGCTGCCTTTCAAATGAGCCAGACATGAGTCAACGGAGCGCAGCACGCCGCTGGCGGGGTCCTGTTTTTCAGAGCCAGATTCAGTCACGTGACTCTCCATGGGGGCCCGCCCGAATTTTTTTTAGATCACGTGATGTTTTTTTCTCTCAGCGCGTATCCACGTCGCCCAGTGGTCGCGTGGAAAAACATCAGCACCGCGGGGGGCTTCAAAACAAAACACCGACGCGAATGGCGGGAAAGCAGAGTCTCCTCCGCTAGTGAATCACCAAATGACTGATCATTTATATAAAAGCATTAGATAATGAGGTAATAAAATGTTAGAATATGACATTGCCCGGTGGCGAACCGGATAGATCGGAACCGCCATCGCCAATCACAGGCCATAGCGAGCGAGCCAGCTTTTGGCATCTGGAAGGCATCTGCGGTGAGAGACACGACAAATATGAGCCTTGTTGGCAAGGAAATGTTGCTCGTCAAAGTTGTGACTAAGTCATCAACTGCACATGCACCTTCTCCATGTTGAATGTAACCAGGCCCTTAAGTTCCTGGACCTGCTCATAGGGCTGCTCATAGGTCCAGGCAATATCGGTTGTGGCTGGAGCGCTGTAGAACGTGGCGTAGCCCTTGAAAGGATCATAAGCAATTGAGCCTGACCGCTTCAAGTTCTTCCACGTGATGAAATCTGGATGAATAAAGACCTGGTCTGGGCGATGCTTGACCGTGCCCTCCTTGTCATTCTCAGCGTAGATTCTGTGCGACTCCTTTACGAGCATGAAGTGCATGCCAAAGGCCAGAATCTGTTGTGTGCCCTTTTCAACAATCTGGTAAACGTGGTCCTGGACCTCGGTGGTGAGCTTGTGGTCCTTGCTCAAAGGCAGAAACTTATCGTATTCTAGCAGAGCCTTTTCGGACTTGAATGTGATGCTACGTGGCATTGAGGAAGCCGAAGAAACTATGGAGGGAGTCCGCGCTTTGGTGGCGGTGCGATTCTGAGATCCGTCAAACCAGTTGGACCCTGTTCCGCTCATTTTATCTGGGTGCTCCTGGGGGTAGTGAAAAGAAATATGCTGCGGTGATAACGCCTGGCTGTGATGCCATTTAGATGGTCTCAGATCACGTGACTGAGAAGTGCATTGCGATGAGCATGAAGCGAGGACAGACGAAGCCTCGTTGCAGGCAGATGGAACGGAAACTGTGGTGAAGAAAAAGGGGCTGATCTCCGCCATTCAGTTTCTCTCGCGCTCCTTTTCTTGGTCACGTCTTTTTTTACCTGGGCACAGGCCCCTACGCTGTGGCGTACGGTTGACGTGCTGGGAAGGGCCGGAGATACGGCGCTTGGCTTTTTAGTGCCGTAGAACGGACCGCATGGGCGGCTATCGGATTTGTGTGGGCCTTGTGAGGAACAAGACAAGTGCTGAGACGCAGGGGCAGCGGCACAATGGCCATTGTGCTGGCTTACGCCTACGCTTGGGCTTCACGGGCACCACTTGGAAGACGGACAGGCTGCCAGTGCTACGCCCTGCATAGGGGAATGTCTGCCAGCAATTTCCAGCGTTCGAAAAATACCTGGCCAAGTCGCAATGTCACGTCACAGCAATTATCGTCGCAGCGCCGCTTGTCGGTGCCGCGTGTTGGCTTCGGCTAGTTCTCGAGCCGCCGTCACGTCACCAACAGGCTTGTGATGGGAGATGGCGCAAGATGGGCTGTGGGGCGAGGGGTAGAGTTTGAGGTTGAGTTTGCGTTTGAGTTTGAGTTTGAAAGTGAGCCCTGTGCGGCGCCTTGGCCTGGGCAACACATCTCTATAACTTGGAGGAACAAGTCACAGTTGACCACCCAAACGAACTTCGATTGGTTCCTGAGTCTGCCCCAGAACCAGCGAAGCCTGCTACCAGAGCCAGTAACTCCTGAAGCCCCACATCCAGTTGCCCTTCCCACCATGTATTATGCAGTGCTATAGCCTCTCAAATGACTGGGCCACAGCCCCCTCCTCTATCCGCCACTCGTATTGCTCAATGCCCCAGTGAGCATACCAGCCGCGCACCCGCCTCATGCCCTCGCGGTGAATTTTTCCACCGCCGCCAATTATGGCGTCCTGGCGGGACCGCCAGATGCATGTGGCGAGGTTCTTGGCAGTTTGGTCATTGGGTACACCAAACCAGTACTTGAGCAGGCCGCCAGAGGTGGTTGCCTCTTCGTGCGAGCCCTCATCAATGTCAGCCAGCTGCTCGCGGTGCCAAGCGCTCTCCTGGATCTCTGGCCGCAGCTGGGAGCGGAAGGCAACAATGTAGCAGGTGGTGGCCGGGAACGGGGTTTTCGTTTCGCGCAGATAGTTTCGCAGCAGCGAAAGAATAGTATCAAAGTTGAAGGACTCAGTATAGACGTCCTCTGCGTAGTTTTTCGAGATTGTAGTGAAGGACTGCAGGGCCAGTGCCAGCAGCTGGTACGGGCCCTCCACGCGCGACAGCTCCAGGAGGTGCGGCTGTGTGGTGTACGGCGACGCCTGGATGCTCAGCGGTAGTGGCAGGCGGTACTGGTTAGCATCGGATTTCACTAGCGGGCGCAGGAGACCGTGGTCAACGGCAATTTCAGCAGTATGGTGCTCAGCCATGATTTCTTTGTGTAGACCAGGTCTGGTAGCGAGCCGTGCTTTATATTGTCACAGGCCACAGCCGCCAACCACCGTCGCCCAATTTGTGCTGCCACAGCCTCGGGGATACGACATACCTGATTTTCGCTGATGCCAGCCCACGGAAATTGACGCCTTGCTGGGAGTGCCTGGATGACCACCGTTGACATGTCTTAGATTGTGAATCACGTGCAGCAAGGACTGATTTCAGCGGCAAACGAACGGACTATACAGGTGAAAGACTCTGTCAAAATACTCCTCTAGCTTTGTCGGTCACCGGCCCTGGTCAACTTTGAAATCACCGGACAAATCTCGTGCCGTCAGTCCTTTTTTTTGCCTGTTTGGGATCTGTCGCAAAGATAGATGGAATTGGGGTGTTCGTGGCTCGCGGCCGGGCCACTTGCAGTGGGCAAGGCGTCCCAGACAGGGCCGCTGAAAGAGGGCTGTGGCTGAGGGGTATTTGGGCAAAGTCAATGCGTCACATGTGTGGCCGCCAAGTGAAGGCCATTGCGAAATGTTGGAGGTCTATTCTATCAAACGCTGCAGCATCTCGGTGGCCCAGCCATATACTGCGGAGCGCTGTCAATCTCTGCACGGGGACCTCAACTCTGTGCACCACGCTGCAGAGGGCTGCAGATTTCGAAATAGAAAATATCGCTGCATTTGGGCGAGCTGCGGACAATCAACAGGGCTGGAGCTTGGACGCAAGTGCTCTAACAGGGCAATGTCAGGGATGGTTAAAAATGAGATTGTTAGATAGGTAGATAGAGGATAGATAGGCAGGGTAGATAGACAGAGGCAGAAATGTGTAGGAAGATAGGCAGGTAATGCGCTAGGGTAACTCCGACCAAGGGCCTGGCCCTAAAGCTCAGCTTTTCTTTCACTGGCACTCACCCACTGCGAGACCAGCTCAGCAACAGCCTCGGGCTCCTCCCGGTGAGAAAAGTGGCCGACTCTTGGTAGCACCACGACACGAGCCCGATTAACACCCTTCAAGCGCTCTTGGTTGATCTCAAACAGCTTCTTGCTCATTGTCTGGTCGGTCTCTCCACCAACCACTAGCGTCGGCACCTTGCTGAAATCGACTCTCAGTTTTTGCTTTGTGGCCTTGGGGGTTCGAAAAGCCACAAATAGCGAACGGTAATAGGCCGTGGTAGCCCGCAGTACCCCTGGCTGGCGCAGGGTGTCGCAGACATGTTCCAGCTCGGACTCTGAAAAGTTCCACTTTGGCGACCAAAAGTGCCACAATCGATTAAGGTACGTCGAGGTTTTGGCGCCCTGGCTCAATCCAATTTTCCACTCGTAAAAAAAGGTCCACTGCATGGTCAGGAAGTAGCTCGACAGATAGAGCTGCCAAGGCACACGCAGCACGTAGTCCAGCGGGGTCAAATCAGCTAGGTATGGAATAGCGAGAGCCACAATGCTGGTGATGTCCTCCGGGTACCTGGATGCCGTTGCATATGCCGTCAGGGCTCCCCAGTCGTGCCCCACAATATGCACCGGCAGCTTCCCGGCGGGGTTAAGTCCACGTACAATAGCCACTATATCATCGGCCGCAGCGAGGGGAGAATACTCCGAGTCCGGCAGGTGGCTTGTCTGGGAATCGTATCCCCGCAAAGCAGGTGCCACGATTAGAGCAGCAGGGAATTTAGCTGCCAGCAAAGGCTCGAGATCTCTCCATGTGTCCTTGTCATCAGGGAAGCCATGGATGAGAAGCAAAACAGACTTCGGGGCACGCTGCTGGTTTGACAGCGCAGAGAAGGTGAGGCCATTGGCCACAATGGAGGTTTCAGAGAATGTCATTGCAAGACGCGACAGATGGGCCAGCCAAAGTATTTATAGGGCGTCCTGGCGCCACAAAAGTGACTGTTCCCGTTTTAAGGACTGACCGAGCTGGCCCCTGCAGCCCCAGTCCTCACATCCTCGGCTGCTTTGCCCCTGGCAGTGGGAGACGGAAGTGAAGAACGTGCTTGTCAAATAACGGACTAGGTACAAGAGTTGCAAAAGCTTTGAACAGCATTATCAGGATGCTCTTCTGCAATTTTTACTTTCTCGGAATGATTCCACCTGGCTATCACCCTGGCTATCACCCTGGCTGCCACGCTGGCTGCCACGCTGTCTGCCCCAGGTGCGCACGGCTGGGCGCGGGGCAGCAAGCAGCGGGATGACCAGTGGGATGACAAGCGGGATGACCAGCGGGATGACCAGCGGGATAACCGGCGGGATGATCACTGCGGGATGATCACTGCGGGATAATAGCCACAGCGGCATAATAATTGGAGGCTGCGTGGCTAGACGGTGGCGCCGGCTCCTGAAGGTGTGCGGGCAGATTCACCTTGAAATAGTGAATACATTTGCCCGCTGGGGCTGGTTTGGACAATACCATTCAAATAGTTAATAGTACAGACAGATCTACGGAATTGTGACACCCGCATCGACAGTTGCAATAATGCCTGTCTGTGTGCTTGACTTGCAAAATGTTATGTACTGCAGCGCGCAGTCAGGAATATCAGTGGCACTCTTGACCGGGGACGCCTCAATGGCGCGCGCAATGTGCGTGTCGCCCAGAGACTGGCCCCACTCGGTCAGCAGCAGGCCAGGGCAAACCGCATTGACTCTGCATTTCGGCCCACTGGTCTTGGCAAGAGAGCGAATCATGCGGATCAGAGCCGCCTTGGAGACACCATACGGCAGTGACGAGCCAGTCGACACCAATCCAGCGATCGAGGCGGAGGCCACAAAGGAGCCACCGTCCGCGTTCTTGTCAAAGTAGGGCTTGGCAGCTTTAAAAAGGTAAAAGTGGGCCTTAACATTGATCTGGAACACCTTGTCCCACACCTCGGGGTCAAAGTCGAGATCCGTGAAGGGAATGCGCTCTGTCCAGCCGGCGTTGGAGATGACAATGTCCAGGGCACCAAATTCCTTGGCAACATTGTCAACAAGAACCTGCAGTTGCTCGATTTTGGATACATCGCACGGAAACACGGCCGTTTTGACCTTGTATGTCTCGGCCAGCTGTTTGGCAAGTGCCGAGGCTCGGTCGGCGTTGTTGGCATAGTTGATGGCCACGTTGACACCCTCGGCAGCCAGTTGCTTCGCAATCTCGGCTCCGAGACCGGCAGAGCCTCCGGTGACGAGTGCAGACTTTCCCTTAAGATCAAGCATTGGCAATTGAGTTGTAGTTTCAAAGCTTAAATGGAGGAGGGGTGTGGGGGGAGCTGTGTCGGGGGATTAAATATGCCCGCTGATAATGTGGGGGTGGAGAATCCGCGGGAGGGCCCCCATGGGAGGACTTGTCGAGGGCGCTGGGGGCGGGGAGGTGAGAGTTGAAGGGCACGGAAATTTTTGAGCTGATTGCAGGTCGCAGTAGCTTGTCAACCCGTGCATGTCACTGGCGGCCAGGACTCCGTCCTTGGATTCCCTACTGCTCGCTGCGCTTGCGGAAATAGTACTGCTGTTCTGCACTCTACCGGAGCGCATGAACGCGCATGAAATGGTGGGCATGCCAAAGCACTGCAGGGCCCAGGGCCTGAACTGAATATGCCGAAAGTCAATCGCCAATCAGTAGTCATTTTTAGCAGTTCTGCTGGGATCCTGCCTACTCCCCCAGAATCTTTCTTTTGCTGAGGGTTTCCTGTGATTGCCGACGGCGCTCCGCAGGGCTGCCTACGGGCTCCCGAGCCCGCCAAGTAAATAGCGTTCGTTGCATGTCAATTGTGTCTCGTGGGAGTGGTGATATTGCGCTGGCAATAAACCCGGCCAAGGAACGGCGCTTCAATGTGGCCAGATCAAGCTCGGTAGTTCCTTTGGCAATCGCTCGCACTAGCAGCTGGCCAACTCATTCAGCGTCGTCCTTACTACGGGCGCTCCCAGTCATGTGGCGCACTATCTCCGCATAGCACCAAGCTGCCCTTGACGGAGCAACTTGGGAGCGCTGTGTGGCGCGGCCAGTGTCGCGATAAAACTAGCCGCCGGCCGCAACCGGCCAAACGCTTCGCGGCTCACCTTCGCTGCCCCTCCGTCCCTTCTTATCTCTCCCAATAACCGGCCTCGACTATCCCCACCAATCCCAGCTGCCTCATTCAGTAATTCCCCCCTATGCAGGGCATTGATAAGGGGCAGCACCTGCCGATAGGGGCACGACAGGATTGCACCTGCCGATAGGGGCTACAACGCTGGTTAGAGCTGAGGCGTGCGTGCCGCCGCTTGCACCTACAGATGTTCTCCGCCGATATCCGGCCACCATATAAATATCAAGTACGTCTCCTGCAGCCCATAGCCCACATTAGGAAAATCAAAGCCGCCCTCATCTCAATGGACTACATGCAGCATCTAGAAACTCTCCCCCCTGGGACCTTCCTCTACTTGGCGCTAGCGTCTCTTGTCCTCTATGGTGTCTACCAAATCGGCTTCGCAACCGATATTCCGCAGATCAAGGGGATACCCCAGATTCCCGGCGCGCTGCCGGTTTTTGGCCATCTCTTGGCGCTCGGCGAAGATCATGCAACGGTCTGCGAAAAGTGGTGGAAGCAGTACAAGTGGTCCGTCTTCCAGATCAAGCTTGGAAATACTCGCGCTGTGGTCGTCAATTCCTTCGATGACTGCACAAAGATGATTGTTGGCAACCAAACAGCCCTCATTGACCGCCCCAAGCTCTACACCTTCCACGGTCTCATCTCCTCAACCCAAGGCTTCACCATTGGTTCTTCTCCATGGGATCAGTCGTGCAAAAACAAGCGCAAGGCGGTCGGTACAGCTCTGTCTCGTGTCGCACTCAAAAACTATCTTCCCATGTTTGACCTTGAGTCGTACTGCATCATCCGCGACCTCGAGGCTGCTCGCGTTAAGGATTCGTCCAAGGAAGGCGACATCTTCTTCCGCCCTTTCATCCAACGCTACGCTCTGAATACCACGCTGACTCTCTGCTACGGCATCCGCATGGACAATGTCTATGACGAGCTCCTGCGTGAGATTCTCTACGTCGGCTCCGCTATTTCTCTGCTTCGCTCGGCCTCTGAAAACCTCCAAGACTACATCCCGGCTTTACGCTACCTGCCTGGCAATGAGAAAAATAAGCGCAGCAAGGAGCTTAGAGACCGCCGCGACACTTACCTTAACCTGCTGATGGACAAGGTGCGTGTGATGATCGAAAAGGGAACCGACAAGCCCTGCATTGCCTCTGCGATCCTCAAGGATGAGGAAACCAAGCTCAACAATGTTGAAGTCAACTCTATCTGCCTGTCTTTGGTTTCCGGTGGCTTTGAGACTATTCCGGGTACGCTCACCTCTTGCATTGGCTCACTCGCTACCAAGGAAGGCCAGGAGTTCCAAGAAAAGGCATTTGCCGACATTCAGCGTCATTATCCGACCCTACAGGATGCCTGGAGAGACTGCACAAAGGAGGAGAAAGTGCCATATGTCAACGCCATCGTGAAGGAAGCTGGCCGCTACTACACTGTCTCTGCCATGTCGCTGCCGCGCAAGACTGTGAGCGATGTCAAGTGGAACGGAGCCACGATTCCAGCCAAGACTATGGTGCTTATTAACGCACAAGCTGCCAATCATGAAGAGGCCCACTTTGGCCCAGACGCCGGCATCTTTAATCCGGACCGCTACATGGAGGATGATGGCCTCACTGAGAAGAAGACTGCGGGTCTGCCGCACCAGAGCTTTGGCGCCGGCGCCAGAGCTTGTTCCGGACAGTACATTGCTCAGCGCCTGCTCTACAGTGCTCTCATGCGCCTCATCACATGCTACAAAATTGAAGCAAGCGAATCAGCGCCTCCAAATACCGATTACGTTGATTACAATCAGTTCAAGACCGCGCTGGTAGCTATTCCCCGTGATTTCAAGATCAAGCTGACCCCTCGTGACCCCAGCTTCAACGCGGAGGTGCTCAAAGAGGCCGAGGTTAGAACAGCAGATTTCTACAAGGAGGAGTGAGTGACTATGTCTGTATGTATGTGCAAATGAAATGGCTTTACTTTTGAACGCAATTGGCTAAACGTTTTACATTTGGCATTCTGCCCAGTCATAGTCCCCCCGGCTATTTTCCGACTATGCTGGTCGAGGCTACGCCCCAGATGCGGGGGGGCTCTTCGGACCGATTTGAAAAAACTCCGAAGGGCGGGCTTGGCTTTCGCACAGCACGATATATAAACTCCATAGAAACCCTTCAAATAAACCAAGTAGCATCAACGGCCTACAATGGGTAAACAAAGCACAGAGAAGAATGCCAAAGTCATTGCCCTGGCCCGCGAGGCCGCATTGCGCAACCCAGCGATCCCGATGACGGACAACTATGAGAAGATGATCTCGGGAATGCTCTATGATTGTATGGAGAAGCCGCTTCTCGAGGGCCGATTCAACTCCAATAAAGCCACCTACAAGCACAATAACCTTATTGCCACGGTCGAGAACCATGAGGAGCTGGACAAGGCCATGGCGCAGAGCTTGGAGAGCCTGATGGGCAGAATTGGCCCTGGCGGCTGGGTTGAAAGCCTGCAGGTTGACTACGGATTCAATACCTTTATTGGTGAGCGGTTCTACGCCAACTTCAACCTCACTATTCTCGACTGCTCTTTGGTGGTGATTGGTGATCGTGTAATGTGCGGGCCGAACGTGTCGCTGCTGACGGCCACGCACACCACTAGCGTGCAAGAGCGTCGGGACTACATTGAATATGCGCTTCCCATTTACATTGGCGATGACTGCTGGATCGGGGCTGGAGTGACTGTGCTGGGCGGCGTCACTATTGGCAAGGGGTGCACGATTGGTGCCAACGCCGTAGTTTCCAGGGACATTCCCGACTTTTCCATTGCTGTGGGTATTCCAGCGAGGGTAGTTGGTAAGGTTGAGCCTGTTGATTAGTTTATATAGATTTTTATCAACACGATCTAGGTATATCCTAGGGAATTCTGCCTCAGCCCTCCAGCCAGGCCCAAGATTGTCATCACGGCAGAGCGATGGAAAAACGCTGGAGAGAAAGCTTTTGCATTCACCAGTTCCAGGCTGTTAAAAAGGCACTCCCATGACCTGTTCCCAAAGAGACAGATCGCCGCCCCAGTCTCTATAATCCAAGAATTTGAACTCAGGGCAAAGACTGTCCTCATTCGGAGCTGCCCCAGACATCCCTGTGGGGTTGAGAGCATGGGATATCTCCTGGGCAAATATATACAAGGGAGATTTTTAACCACGTATTTTATTTGCATTTCCTTGGTCTTTTTGATCGTCCTCGCACCTCTCTGATCGCTCTTGATAAGCAGCTGCCTAGACTCTGCTCCAGCTTGTGACGCCCCAAGCCTCCTGACGGCCCCGAGAAATGTCTGGCTAGTGCCCCACACTCAGGTAGTGCCTGCGTGGACGCAACACTACTGCAACTAAAGCCCGGACAGGACAGAAATGCGCCCTGACCCATTTTCCTTTCCTACCATGTACGCGAGCTCTCCAGAAAATCTGCTGCCTCCCACGGGCCCCAGGCGATTGAGCTCCTCTGCTCCACCGCCAAACCGTCCCCCACCCCGTCGACAAACCCTCCCCACTGGGTCCCCAGCACAGCCTCCCCTGAACCCCCGGCGGCGGCCCAGCTCAGCTGGTGGCCTGTCAGCAATGCCCCACCCCCACCAAAGATAGACTCAACTCTGCCCCCCACCGTTTCTGCAACGACACCACCCCTCTCCAGTTTGATCTCAGGTATTTTTTTTGACTGGCCCCCTCCACCTCTCTTCCCCTACCGGCCAGCAAGCCTTGCATGTCGGCGCCAATGATGCCAGTTGCCCGGGCCCCACTGACAAGCTCCACCGCAATGCGCAGCGCTCGCCAGGACCAGTACAAAAAGCACCGCAAAACGGACTCCATGCCGGTCCTCAAGATCCACGATGATGGGCACCAGGCCCCAGCTCCTGTGGATCGCACTCCGCTTCCATCTTCGCAGCCGGAAAGCAGCAAAAGGACGACCCTCCAGGTTCCGCCCGCAGCCGTGCGCAATGACACATCGTCAACCTCGGGCGAATCGTCCAAAAGCGCCAAGAGCACGGACTCTGTGGGCCAGCAGGTCGAGGAGTTCAAGCGCCTAGACTCCTCCACAGGTCTACTGAATGCTGACGATATTGAATCGCAGCTAGAAACCTTCCATGCCTCCATTGCGCGGCTCAAGGACATGCAGCGCCAGGCACGAGCCTTGGTTAAACGGCACCAGGATGCGGATGCTCCAAAGTCCATGGCCGAACAGATTGAGCGTCTGCGCGAGGAGGATCGCAATTTCGCCATCATCAACGATCTGGACAAACGAATCAAGGCTGCGACCCAGAAAATGCAGGACTACCGGCAACGAGTGTTGCAGCTGACCCAAATGGTGGAGGAGAGAGAGAAGGAACAGCAGCTGCTGCGAACGCATCGACGCTGGGGCACCGTCTCGGCTGTGCTCGCTATCCTGGTGCTCGTTGTCGCTATTCAAATAAAGGTCCGTTGGCGTTCCCCCGTCGCTGCTGGAGCACAGCACATTATAGCGGCCAGTTCGCTCAAAACTGAGGTTGAAGCAGGTTGGCAGTCCATGGACACAGTACTGGATAATCTCTACTAACCATTTTTCAGTCTCCCTCACCCGCAACGCATTAGAGATTCAACTCGTATATACAAACATCTCTTTATACATTTTATTGCATACTATTAAACAAAAAATCAGGTCGCAGAAATGAGCACATACGATGTGACGCTCGTAAACCGCTCTACGGTCAACTTTAGTGCCACCAGCAGCAACTCATTAGCAAGGTCAGGCTGTTCCTGCAAGTTCTTCCAGCTTTCATGGTCAAGCTTCCATACAATCGAGTCCACTTCAGCAGACACAGTGGCTGTTCGGTCTGTACCAGAAAAAAACGGTAGTTCACCGCAGGTTGTGCCGGCCAAAATCGTCTCGTAAAGTCCACTCTCATAGTCCGCTCTCAGCATGCCAGACTCGACAATATAGAATCCCTTGGCTTCATGTCCAGAATGGTATAGCTCCTCGCCCGCTGGATACGTAATCTTTTTGAAAAATGGTGCCACTCGGCCCCAAACGTCTTCATTCTTGGTAGAGACCTGTTGGAATGCCTCCATCAGCAGCGGCAGAGGCTGCTTGTACTGTCGCCACTTCATGGCATTGTGCAGATCCTTACTGACAGACGTCTCAACTGCACGACGCACCCCAGCACCTCTGGGGGATCCAGTGGGATCCAAGGCTGTACTCATCTTGCTTTTATGGCTGCCCATGCGTCTAGGGATGGGACGGTATGACTGGTCACCCTCGACATGGCGGTAGTAATGAGTGATGAATTCATTCTCACACCATTCAAGTGCCGAATTGAGTGATTTGAAGGTGCTTACGCCATCCACTTCCAGCAGACCGTTTGAAGTGACAGATTTCATCTTGTGATCGTCTTCATCACATGACGACAAGATCAAAAACACATTTTGTGCTGCTAGACGTCGCTGAATACGAGCAAATGCCTCGGCGGCAGAGAAATCGATATCCGTGACCTCTCTTAAATCCAGAATGAGATAACGGAAAGGAGACAGCAAAAAGTTTTTTGGCTCCAGCAGGTCCTGGATGGCGGTTTCAACTGAGGTAAAAGTTCCAAAAAACAAAAATCCAGTCAGTTTAATGACGTGAATCTGCTCACCAACCTGCTTCAAAAAGTTCTGCAGAGTGGCATGTCTCCGCACAGTCGATCTCGCCACTTGACCAGTGTACTCGGCCTTGATGGTCTGCGTTTGCGAAGCCTGGACAACAAAGAAGAAGCATGCAAGGATAATACCAACCACAACACCGTATACAAAGTCCCAGACACCCATAGTAACGATAATTATCAACACTGTGTAATACTCAATACGAGTCAATCTGCTCCAAGTGTCAATTACGGCCTCCTCAAGAAGCTCAAAGCCAAGAATATAAATCAGGGTGCCGACAACCGTAACAGGAATAAATCCAATAGTTGAGGAACCCATAATCATGATGATAGCAGTGGCAATTGCCAACAGTATACCCGCAAAGCGAGAATCCGCCCCGCTTCTGATGAACAGCACGGAGTTGGTGTATACAAGATAATTTTGAATGGAGCCCACACAGCCACTCAAAGCATTTGAAATACCATGAGCGACAAGTTCACGATCAACGTCAACATCATCCTCGCCAATAGAGTTGGCCAGTGCAGGCACATTGATAGGCACGTGAAGGATTCCGAAGAAGGTCAACGCAAACATCGCAGGCACGCACTTCAGAAGGGCGAAATAATCCACCTTGTTGAATTTGTACAGAGTGTAGAACTCGTACCAGGCCTCGGATTGCTCTGGCGGATCGAACACCCAGCCGTCCTTGCGGGCTTGCCCTAACGAGTAGTGTGGCAGAGCAAAAAGAATTATGTGCACAACAGCGAAAATGGCCATAATATAGAGTGGAACCGTGAGCGGATGATGTGTGATGAATTTTTGGATCAAGATGAGGATGATGGCCAGCAAAAGGGGAATGTTCCACTGCAGCACGACAAATGGAGAAGAATAGAGAAATTTGAGCGTTTCCATGTTATACTCAATAGAGCTGAGGCCGGCAGTAACTTGCACTCCGGTAGCAACGAGAAACCAACCAACACCACCAATGCAGCCGATGAGAATATGACGTGGAAAGAAAGAGATGAGAGAGCCCAGCCGCAGGTAGCCCAGGAGGAAGAAAACGCCACCTGTAACAATGGAAGAAAGCGCATAGGCAGTGATTGTTGTGGCAATGACAGCATCTGGATCTCCATCTCCAAGCTCATCAAGAAGAGAGAAGGCCATAGTATGGAAAAATGGCACCACTTCAATCATCTCGGAGCCAATACCAGCTTTAAAGATGGAACCACCACAGGAGTATACCAGCTGAGATACAACGCAAGACATATAAAACATGCTGAGTCCAGAAGGTCCAAGCTTTGAAAAGATCGGGGAACCCAACGGGAAGAGAATCATGCCGTATGAAAGACCGTCGAGCACATTGAGCAGGGCTCCGAGCAGAACGGAGGGCATGTAATGCAAAGTTCTCATAGCAAAATCAGAAATATTCTTAGGACGCAAAATGCTGCGCTTGCCATTGATGAGATATTTACGCACAGTCTCGGCAGGGGAAGAGGAAACGGCCTCCACTGATACGATGGAGTCGAGACGAGCAAATGTTTGGTAGGACGAGTCTGTGCGTACGATTGGATGAGGCTCGCTGCCCGAGCCACTAAGAAGATGACTTCTGGAAGTGGGCTCATTGAATGAAGGATTGGTCGGGGACTCTGACTGAGGCTTTGCCGGACTTGCTGACGAGAAGGAGTAGTCCGGGGCTACCACTGAAGGAGATGTATCGGACTGAGGCTGTGTCCAAGACGCTGTTTCCTTGGCCTCGATTTCAGCAATTGCCGGGTCGGCGAGTTCCGATAGCTCGCGGCGGTCAAAAAAGCCGCCCTCCTCCGAGCGGTACGAATTGAAGCCGTCCTGGAGGGCACGGGACGAGAGAACGGCGGTTTGAGTTCTCAGGCGGGCATCTTCATGGTTGGGGGTCGAATTCTCCCCGAGGATGCCTACCGGTGAAGCCTGGTTTCCGGCAGACTTCCAGTTGATGGAGATTCTGCGCGGATAGGAGTTTCCACCGTCGGACATAATGTAAGAGCGCGGGCTGCAATAGGCAACCTATAGACAACCTATGAACAAGAAGTGGCTATAGGAGGAAAGTACCGGGACTCTGCTCTTAGTTTGAGAAGGGGTCGATGAGGTGGAGGAGAAGGAGAAGCAAAAGCAGCAAATGGCAGCTATACGTTTGATGCTGCCCAAAGGAGTAGTGCTGCCAGGGCAGCACGGGATGCGGCTGTGATGGCATAAGCCCGTGTTGGTGGGTCTAGGGAGCCCGAGTCTCTGGACTGGCATGTGCGTGCGTTGGGCTCAGCTATCGTGCATTGCAGGTGCGTTCTTTGAGGCCGTGAGCTTAGCAGGCTGCTCGCACTTGTTTATTCTGCCTCTAGTTTGAGCTTCACTTCTCGTGCCCTGTCGCCATTTCACATGCAAAATCGCCTCGTCAGCTTCCACCACATCTCGCGCCACTAGCTTCTCCCATTTAGCACAAGAGACATTGCTGTGTGCATCCGGTGTGTATCTGCAAGACCTCGCCAACCAGCGTTTAGCGCCTAGCACACGCATATTTTGGAAGGTGAAAAAAAAAAAAAAAAAAAAAAATAAAGAGAAGTGAAGGATGATGTGCGGGAAAGTTTTGGCACCAGCTTGCGGGGGTTTCAAAGTTGTGACAGGTAACTTTCTAATGCCCCCATTTCGGGAGAATCAAGAGAGAACTGCACCATGAGTGCCGCTCTTACAAGAACCGTGTCTGGCACCCACCCCAAGTGCAAAACCTGCCCCGCCGTGCCCCACCCTGACGACTCTCCCTATGGAAAATGCTAGTGCAGGCAGGCATTAGCAGCGCCATTCTGGCGTCCGAATATGCACGGCCGGGCGCAGCCTGTCGCCGAAGTTCGCCGAGCTCGCTCTCAGCAGGTCATCAATGCTAAAAAAACAATCTAAATTTATGTTACATTTCGTCTAGTCATTACCTAGGCCGTCTATGACCTAGCATTCATATGCTCATACAAAGATGTGAAGATGCGTTCAATCTCCGGAGTGATTTTTGTAAAGGGCAGATCCCAGAAGTTGTAGCTTGAGTTCTTGAGCAGCTCCGTAAACGTAATCATAAGGCCCCATGGGTGCGGGCGGTTGCAAATAATGCGTTCCAGCAACACCCGCGTAATAACATGCTGCACTTCCAGCTTCTTGTCCTTGAGCGACGTTGAACCGTGCGTGCCAAACAGCGATAGAATGACACAGCTAAAGAAATGCGTGTGGCGGTTAGGATACCTCAGTTGGTTGGCCATAGCCTCACTAAGGATGTACCGGCCTTCAGTGTTCATCTCCGCCATTAGCTGTGTTATGAGCTTCAAATAGTTGGAATCCTGCTGGAATGTGGGCTCCTCCTCCCCAGAAGGTAGCATCTCCACAGCGCTCATCCCCACGTAGAGGACGAGTGCGTTCACAGCGGTCTCGTTCGTATGCAATGTCGAAAATCCAACTCCAACATCATTCTTCTCCTTGGTCAGCCGCGTGGCACTGATGATTTGCGCAATGATTGCAGGCGAAGGCTGCTTCAAAAAGGCGTCAATATGCTTCTTAAGACCCAATCTTGTCAGATCGTTAACAGGATCAATGCCAATCGGTGGGTCAAGCTTGATCTCTGGCAGTCTGTCAACCTTGAGCCCTTCCGTGAACGGGTCTGGAAGGTTCATATCTTTGGGAAATGCGCTCAGCACAAGATTCCTCAGCTGCACGTAGCACAACGGGATAGCATTGCACAATGTGTAATGGTACTCAATCATGAAACCAGGGAAATCCATTACCATCATCAAGAAAATGCGAAGGGTTCCCTTGTACATGGCCGATAGCGTCTCCGGGAAATTCTTGTCAGTCAGGTAAAGTCTCTGGAACTTGATCAGTGCCTCCAGCAGATTCACCATTAGCGGCCATCCTTCTCTGGTCTCCATCAACAATGGCAAGAATCGAGCATGCGAGATCAATGTCATCCAAGCAAATGCAAATCCTGGAAAAGCCAATGGCTGAAGAGCTCTCAAGGCATTCGCCAATGAAAAACAGGAGGCCGCATCGTGTACCTCATAAAAGAAGCTAGAGAAGAATCTGAAAAAGACAAGGCTGTTGAACTGGACCGAATCATGCTCCTTAGCAAGTACCAAAATGACCACTGATAGGGCACTATTCAAAATCTCTGTACGGTTCTCGCAAGCGTCAAGGGCGGTGCCAATAAACTTCGCCAAAGCATCAATGGCGTAGAAAGGAGTCTGATCATTGGCAGCAGAGTCCAAACTAATTTCCAAGGCGGTTCTAACAAGCAGAGGGAAATTCTTGTCAAATAGCTTCTTCTGCGCCAGCTGATAAACAAATGCATGCATCAGTCGTTCCGTCTTCATAGGGTGCTGTAGCAGTCTGACCCATTCATAGAATAACAATCCTAGTTGAGTCTTGACGTCCTTCTCACCCAGTACATGGGAATCCATATCCTGTAACAGACTGACAACACTAGAATCCTTGTTTTCAAGAGCTTCAAGGGCTTCCAGGGATGCAACAAAATCCGTTCTAAGGGCAAGAGGAGGGTTAGACTCAATAACGCACTTCTTAATGAGCTCAACAGCAAAAAGGGTAACCTTTGAGTTTGCTGCAATGTGCTTGCTAAGAGTGAAGTCAAACTCAGAAGCAGTGATAACACCAGCCTTGAAGAGCTGAACAATCGCATTCAGCTGGAACCTTCTCTCGTCATCAGAGTAGATCAGCCAGGCTGTAATTTCCTTCGAGGTAGATGTGGAAATACTGCACAATTTTTCCAAAATCAAAGAAAATACCTCGCTAGAAATTTCACTATCCGTGGTAGGATTGAACAAAATAGGGATGAGAAGCTGTGAGGTTTTCAACATCACTGGTTCAGGAGCGGCAGCAATAACACTCAGTGCGTGTGTCACAAGAAGTCTAACGGATGAATTAGGGCTGAGCTTAGAGAGCGAGGTGGCAGCAGATCCAGTCTCTGCAAGAGCTGCCTGCAGCTGATCAATCACTGTCTGGACATCATTAATGGTCTGCGGGGCTTGAGTAGCCGGAGCAGCCGTCGCTGCGCCGTCAGATCCAGTCACAGTCGGAAGAGGAACAGCAGACGGGACGTCGTCAACCTGACCAAACTTATCGTAAATAGAGAGCTGCTGGGGAGAGAGACCACCCATTTTTAATCTGAACGGGTCTGGAAGCTGAAGGGCATAAAGATCCTTCATATGAGGATCCACAAAATGTTGGGTAGTGCCAGAGTCCCTGTGCCTCTTTCTCAGCATCACACTGGGGAGAAGCTGCTCGTCGACCTCGATAATAGCCTTTTCCACAGCAATTTTCTCAATAATACCACAAATCAGATCAATATTATCATTCAATGCCATGAAAATCTGCTCTGCAAGCTGAGAACTCTCGGTGTATCCATTCGATATCATCAGCGCTCGGAGGTGCGTTGCAAGTGTGTCCTTCAAAGGATCCTTGCAGGTAGCCAGTGCAATGTTGGTAGTAAGCATACAGCACATGCGTTGTGCGGCGATCCTGAGCTTAAGCTCATCCGGCTCCAAAGCAAAATCTTTTGTGACCAATTCTCTTGTAGTTACCGAAGCAATAGAAATGCTTCTTTCGACAGTAGGTTGCAAGATTTCACCAATTGACTTGTCGATTGCAACATAAAACAACTTCTTCATCGTCGGATGCGTGACAAATACACTGCCACCTCTGAGCATCAGGGAAGATATCTCCGCTGCATAGTCAATTACGGGTTGTTGCAAGATTGACGAAGAAGCCGCCTGAGAAACCCCAACACCAGGCAATACATTATTTGTATCAAGAGGCGGAGGCACATATCTGTCGGAGATATCCGGCGCATTCAGCAATTCTGGATTGCGAATCACATTATCGGGCTCCACATCTTTGATGTCGAGCTGAAAAGAATTGCAGAGCACCTCTATTTCAAACTTGAGATTAAGTTTGAGGTCAACAAACTTGTAAAGCTCAGACAGCACCTTCAACAGGCCCATAAGCCAAGGATTCGGAGGCTTAAACACAAGTGAAGTGTTGGCCTTCTCCAAAACCTTGCAGACAAATGGCACAACAACCTGAACTTTTCCAGACGTATAGCCATCAACAATAAGGAGCTTAAAGTCAATGTTATTGTGAAGAATAGGCTTGTTGTTGGCAAGAAGCAAACCGCCTAACCATTGACCTAAATTTTTCAATTGGGTTTTCTTATCGCTGTTCTCAGCAATATCAGGAATTTTGAACAGCTGAATAATAGAGGTGTACGTGGTCTTCACAACAAACTGTTCCAGCTGCTTGGAACCAATATGTTGAAGCATGGAGATGTACAATGCATGGAAGTTGGGCTCCTGAGCGCTTCGCTGGTTCACAATGTATTGCGCAAACCACTTAAAATACTGGGGTTCAAGAAGAACAGCCAACTCTTGAGACTTAGATGCAATGTTTCCGACGCTGATATTGTTGATAATAAACAAGATCTTGTCACTGACAACGTCTGACGGATCTTCTTGCAGAGAGACATCAATGGCTAACTGATCTGACAAACCTTTAACTGTCTCAACAACCTCTTCTGCGGTTGATCCTCTTGTGGACTTGCTCGAAACAATCTCTTTGATCTGTTCAAAAAACTGGCGCTGGCTGGCAAGGCCTGGAATCTCCAGTAAAACCGAGCAGTAACGAGGGAACTCCGCTAGTCGCTGTCGGAATTCAAAAAGAGCCTGAAGACCAAATTTAAACATATTTGAATCAGCAGGCTGTCTCAAACTATCCAGGATAATTCTCATAGCAATCGTTAGTGGAATGCCATCTATAAGTCTGAAGTAAACCAGACCTCCAAACAGAACAGCAGTGTTAGCAAGAGCTGACAATGGATATTCAGGGAAAAATCGGTATTCATCAAAGAGAGAATGGACCATGCAGCAGAACACATCTTGGTCTCTCGGCTCATCACTTTTCTTCAGTTTTTGCAACATCGAGATGATTTCTCTAATCTCAATCTGTTGCTCATACATTTTCTGGTAGTAGAGCTTCATCTCACCCTCTACTTCTGGAGCGTAGGAATTGGAATCAGCGTTTGAAATGGCTAGGATCGCCTGGTCATGTCCCTGGCCAAAATTGATAAGACGAGGATAAGACTGCAGGCATTGCAGTTGAACAGCCCTGAATCTCTCTAGCTTCTCTGGAGGAACCTCCACAGAGGACATGAAGTTGATACACGTGGATACACACTTCAGCCCTAGACGAGTCATAGGATGTGCGTAATCAATGTTGGTTTTGAGTTCCAGCAAGTCACACATGGCACTGACAAAATCTCCGTCATAGAGCTTGTAGCAATGCGATACGTAATTCTCAAATAAATAAAGACCAGACTTTTCAGCGAGCACAGCCAGGTCAAAAGCGAAGGGGAAATGCTTAATAAAAAGCAGCTCCTCAAGTAGGCCTGTCTCGTTAGAGACTGGCAAAATCTTGATAATGGTTGCTGGGTCCTTCTCATACGCATCAATGAGTAGACGCACCAGCAGCATTTTGTCATGCTGAGCGAGGTAGTAAAAGATGAGAGGGGCAGAGCCATGACCACCTACAAGAAAGAGATCAAAGAAATTGGTCAGGATTCTCTCCAAAACAATGGGCCATGGTTTAGGAATCGAAAGACCCCCGAGGAAAAAAAGTTCTGGAACGAGTTTAGCATGAACGTCAACAAACTGCGCAGCCCTGACATTGGTTTGGTCTCGAATAACGGTATCGAGGGCAAGGTGAACAAGAGCAGTAGTGTTGAACTGTTCCTTGACAAGCTCGTGGGCGAGAGGGGCCAGGTGGGGAGGAAAGCCAGCCTCGTCAATAGTTGTCGTCAAGTCCTTGAATTCAGAGGGCGGCACTGTGCTGATGGCAGAGAGGAGGTCACACTGTGTATCAATGGAAGCCCACTTATAGGTCAGAAACTGTTGCAAAGCACCCGCACCTGCAAAGAATTTGATAAGGCGCAGCACGTTCGCTTGAGTGAAGGACACAGCCGGCGCGGTAACAGCCAAGACCGCATCCCAGTTTAGGTCAAACTTTTTCAAAGCGCTACCAACAATGGCACCGTCGTAGGATGCAGCCTGCGAATTGCAGAGCAGTAAAATTACACCAGCCACGTCATCGTCAGACGGTGGGGAAGAGACAACAATGTTGGGGTAAGAGCTCTTGAAAGCATCCGCAAGAGCGAAGGAGGCGTTTGACGCCGTCGATGGTCCAGCCATTTGTGATTGAAGCTTGCCTTTACAATTCTTTAAAGCCGTGGAGAGAATGGGATCGTTTTCAATCTGTTTTTCTAGCAAGCCCAGGCGATGATAGCCTTGTGGGGAGTCGAGAAGGCGATCAAAAAAAGCTTCAGCTGTGGTTTTACGGTCAATACCAGGGGTAAGCAAGACGTCTAGAGACAGTTCTTGTGGCGGAGTGAGCGCAATTTGCGCAAGTACAATCTCACTCAACTCCGAGCGAATCCCGCCCGGAGAAGCAAAGGTAGAAATATGGCCTGTCGTGGCTCACGAGTAATTGACAGTATGATAATGTCAATCGTAAACCGCGCGTGCCGTGTCAACAGAGGAGATGCAATCTTCTATCTTGGTTAGTACGGGGCTTCAATAATGTCGTTATGAGAGAAAACAATGATGGCGAACAGAAAAATTTGGTGAGACTGATGTGCCCTCCACAGCCCTTCAAGTTTCACCAATCTGATACTCTCTCCCAACCTCTCCAAGTACGGGATTTGTTCCAGAGTCCTCACCTTCGACTACACCTGAAAACTCCGAAATAGCCAAGGAGGCAGGACTGATGGCTTTGGCATGTCAGCACATAAGCTGGGATCTACCCGTTCATGAAAGCTATGGCCCATGAACCCACTGAATGGCATCAATATACCTCCAATTGCCGGTGTAGGCCACCTGGCTACCTTTTCTGAAGGAGGCAATTCAGGGTACGAAAAGTGTTGCCTGTAGCAGTCATACACTAACTTCATTGACTTTCCTTTCGGCACTAGCGATACGTATCGCTCAAATGGTACTTACAATTCACACTGATGGCACTTGCCTGACAACTTTTTGTATTGTCAACTGTATTCTGTCAACTTCTCACAGCTGGGTGGGAGAACAAAAATGTCCCAGTGGCAGCCCTAACCCAGATCGCGGGTTGGGGGTTGATATGTTCGTAATTTAATGAGACAGAGGATGGGGAGCAAAGCACCAGGACGCGAGCGACAGCGTGAAGATGCGACTGAGGTTTTGACGCTGAATTTTGATGAGGTATTTGGGAAAAGAAGAGGATTTTTAAAGGTAGGAATTTTGTTCAATATAACAGCGACTGTGTTTTGTTGTGGTGGTAGCCAACGACAGGCAGTTCTGAAAGCTGACTGGCTGGCTGGGTAGGTGTGGGCTGGGGTGTTACTGGCCGCTCCGTCATTCGGGCGGCCGAGGTGGGGCAGCCAGAGGCGAGAGGCCAGGATAAAATACCAGCCAGAATTACGGACATAAAATCAGTCCAGAATAATCCTCTTTTGGCAGTGTTGGAAGTGCACGCGCATGCTGCTCGGTGCTATGTAAAAATGCATCGTTTATAGTCTATGTACATGGCTGGGTGGCCAGCGCCGCCTGGCAGCGCTTCTCAAGTTCATCAAGACCAAAATTACGGGCCGCCGCCTCTGCCTTCTTCAGCAGGCTCTTGCTCGGAAAATAAGTCTTCTTTTGCGGATTCAATTCCAGAGGATCGCTTTGCCGCCCGGTGACCAGACCCTCAACAGCCCACTCTGTCCACCTCTGACGGTTCCGATCCACCGACATATCCAGAACAAGGGAGAGCATTTTAGGGGCCGGTTCAACCCCTGCCAAATCCACTTCGTGTAGGAGGCGCTCAATTGACTGGTCACCATAGTCAAATCTTTTGTAACCCTTTAGCAGGGCATAATAAATAGCGGGGCTTCTGTGGGGGGGACCAGAAGCAAAGAATTTACTGCGCATTCTTGCTTGGCCTTTTTTGAGCGTCGTTGGCGACTCAGCCAGAAAAACCTCGGAAATTGAGGCAAAAAGCTCGGGGTTTCCGTAATCTGCCGTCAGCTCCAGGAGAATTGAGAACGACACATGGTTCAACGGCATCTTAGCCTGGAACAGAGGCACCAAGAACTTGCGAGCCAGCATAGGAAAGCCACGCACTTCCAGCTGTTTCAACAGCAAGTTGAACATTTTGGGCCCCGGAACCACCCGTGAATTGGCAATGCGACTCAGCAACTCGACGATGAAGCCGTAGCTGGTATCACCCTTATTTTGAACAGTGAACCGCAGAAGATCGCTATAAGCACCCTTTGTCTCTCCTGCATGAGACTTGAACTTCAAGTTTGATCTGAAGGCCGTCTGCTCCAAGTACTTTCGGTACGGAGCCTCCCCGACAAAGTCGTATCTTTTCAGTGTCTGACGGAGATTCTGCACTGTTTCATTGCTGAAATTTCCCAGGGCACCTCGCACAGCTAGTATACGAGATGCTGAGGTTCTTCCTTCCAGTAAATTGTCAGCCTCCTTGAAAAGAAGAACCTGATCCATCATTGCGTAAATGGCGGCCTCAACCTTGATGCGACGCACTCTGGGTGGCCCCAAAATGGCATCCAGATCAGCAGATCGTGCCATTCCAAGTGCACGAGCCACCTGGCCTGATTCTAGGCCTGTAATCCACGGCTGTCTAGCCCGGCTACAAGCCAGAGCTACCTTTGACATGCCCTTAGTGGTAGAAAGTCAAAGTATCGTGCGCGTGCAGAGGGGCTGCCTGGGAGTTCAGTGGGTCCAAGCAAAAATTAGTGACAATTTGTGGTAAAGTGGTGCTATTTTTTTGGCAGTTCTCAGTAGAAAAGTCCAGTCCCCCTGGGATTTCTGTGGTTGAGCAATCTGAGAAGCCACCACCAAAACTCCATCCTACCTCCTCTCAACATGCTCGGTCTCTTCCTCTCCGCAACCCTCGAAGGAGTCACAGACCTTTCTTTTGTGGACCATCCTCAGGAACCCTATTTTTACACATTCCAGATCCAATGCCAGTCTTGTAGAGAGGTCCACCCAAAACTGGTCACCATCAACCAGTATGAGCAGCATGTAAGTTGAACAGCTACGTGAGAGCCGTAGAGATGTTGATTGGATCGATCCAGTCGCGTCCAATTGTCTGTCCATAAACTAATCCAGGAAATTCCGGGCAGCAAAGGAGAAGCCAACTTTGTCTTTCACTGCAAAATGTGTAAGAAGCAGTCTTCTGTCATAATCAAGCCTTCTGGTAAGGTTTACACCGCCGATGATTCGGGAAAGCACATCAACTTACTCCACATTGATAACCGGGGCCTGGATATCAAAGATTTTAAGGCTGATGGAAAGTTCAAGTGCGTAGGCACCGATTCGGGCACCAAGTTTGATGAAGTGGATATTGAGGATAATGAGTGGTATGACTATGATGAAAAGGCTGGTGCGGAGGTCTCAATCACAGAGATTCTCTGGGAGCTCAAGAAGATGTAACGTATTTAAATCTGAGTTTGGGGGGTGTTATGAAGCCTGACCTTGATGGATCATGGCAGGTGTCGTCCCCAGTTTATAACTCCCTTTTGGTTCCAGGCTCGTCAGGCAGCTAACACTACCCAGGTTAGACTGTAGACACAATTGAAAACTAGATCCACAACCTTATTATATGCATCTTTTAAATTTTGGTTCTGTTTTGCACAAGCAATCTGATTTTCCCGAACTTCTCGCACTTCCCCAGAACACGTCCCTGGGCAAATTAATTTATTTCATCCGTTATTTTGCCTCATCGAGACTTTTTGGCCTGTAGGAATAGCTCCTCTACATCGAAATGTCACTGCGAAGAACTTTTTTGCTACGTCGTTTTCCGAGGCAACGAGCAACTCTTCAAAAGGCTCTTTTTCCTACTCCAGGGCGGGCAATAGCCACAGCTGGCTCGCCATCTCCTGATCCCGCTGTGGAAGAGAAAACTCTCTCATACAATGAGGCCATAAAGGGAATACGTGATCGGAAACTCAAGCATATGAGAGGCTTTGAGTCGCACACTTTCGATATTCGTTCAGTACCCGAATCGATTACTTTCCAACATTTCTCATCTCAGCCCGAGGCTGGATGGCTGGTGGAAACTGTCTCAAACGACACCTGCTTGATTCTCAAGGTTCGTAAAGATGCAGAAACGGGTGGAAGAAAGCCTATTCTAATTCTTACCAGCCAGGGGCTCGTCAAGGAATGTACAAAGTCGGAGATCATCTTCTCAATAGCACGACTGGTTCCAGCATCTCAACTGGAGCATAGCGTTAGTGAGCAGGTTGACTCTGCAGATTCACAAACCCTCACTCCTTCTCCAACTGTTCACGAAGCTTTTGTGGGTCTTCTGCGGGAGTTCAATAGTAAGAGTAACTCGACTGCTACCACCCATCACCCGCATCTGGTGAAGTTTATCGACGAAATTGCACAGCAATCCGAGTCAGAGACATTACCTCTTTTCAAATTTTTTCACGCTTTTAAAAAATACTGTGCCATGCCTTCTTCCCCTGCCCAGATTGTCCCGCAGTTTCCGCCTGCTGATGAGCAAGAGACGGTGTGCCCAACCACAATCGTCTCAGTCTACAGACTTTTAGATAAGTTGTTTTCAGCATCGGCACATGTTAGGCCGCCTTTAATTTGCATACACTCTTACAAGCTGCGCGACGAACTCAGCACTGCAGAAACACGTCTTGCCAAATCGTCAGAAAGCTTTACCAATGATGCCTCGATCCTAGACCTGGTATCTCACTTTGCCAAAAACGAAGTTGACAGTGCTTTGACCAAGTCTCAAATTCTTCTATATCTTCAAAACTTTGAACCAATCACAGAAGCTTCCCAGGAACCTTTGCGGACTAGTAATTTCTTGGCTCAGGCTGGTAGAAAGATTCATCATGGGCCTCTCCTTGACAGCGAGTTATTTTCTTTCTGGCGTTCAAATGCTTACTGCCCTACAGATGTCCCACTCACAGATAGTCTCTCCGATTTGCGCTCCGATTTGCAGGCTCCAGTTTATTGTATAGACGGACCAGACGCGCAGGAGATTGATGATGGTATTTCCATTGAGCCACTTTCCCCTCGCAGGTGGAGAGTTGGTGTCCATATTGCAGATCCTGTATCTGGCATTCCGCTTGGCCAGGATCTATCCATACTGCAAACTGCCTTCAAGCGATCCACGACTGTGTATTATGAAGACGGTACTCACTCTGCAATGCTGCCTCCAGGATTCGCTCGCCGTTTCGATGTCAACAAGGTAGATTCTCCCTCGCTCAGCCTCACTTTTGAGATCAATCCTTTGGACGGGATTATAGATGAAACAAGTGTACGCGTTGCTCCTCACAGAGTCGTGAACCCCGTCAGCCTGACGTACGAAACTGTGGATGATCAACTGGCGAGAGGCAGTTCTTCTGACCTTCAGAATATGCTGACTGTGGCTCGTCTCTTACAACGTGAACGGAAGAGAAAAGGAGCCCTGGAACTATCTTTGACGTCTTCATTTGATTCCGAACTTGAAAACACCCCTGCTCAGCTTCTTGTATCGGAGCTGATGATCGCAGGCAATCAACTGTTTGCGAGATTTTGTCAGCAAAGAAACATTTTAATTCCATACCGCTGCCAGGATGTTCATTACCTAGATGTTGACAACCTCCAAAGGCTATTGAAATCATCATTGAGAGATGCTCACTCAGAGGTGGATGAGATTGCGGCTTCTCTTAAACTTCGCTCGCTTTTGCAGCCCGCTTATCTCAGCACTGAGCCTCGCTCTCACCAATCCCTTGGCTTGTCCTTCTACACACATGCATCATCACCACTAAGAAGATTCCAAGATATTGTCGTTCACTGGCAGATACACTCATATTTGAATGACAGCAGGCCGAGGTTAACTCGTGAGCAGCTGGATGCGATTATCTCGCAAATCTACCCTGTTCAGCAGCTTGTTAAAGTGGCACAGCGCGAAGCAGCACTCTACTGGACTCTCAAGAATCTGGTGACCACGCACAAAGGCCAAGATGTTGAGTTTTTTGCCGTTCAAGAACCTATAAACAACTCGCAGAAGGTTTTTGTCAAGGAGCTTGGGCTGTTCGGAGCTGTGGCTGGACGCATACCACTCTATGAGATTCAGCATGGAAGAGTGTCAGAGATCTGCCCTGAGACACTCACTTTGAATGTAGAGAAGTGATGTTTTGCCGAGGCTCAATCGTGGTGCTCTCAGCCACGGTTCTCAAACGAGGAATGTTCGGGATAGCACGCTGTGACGGGACGTGACGATCGAGCGTGAGCAAATCTTCGAAGATTCCACTTCCAATATTATCCATTTGTATATAGTTATGAATCAATTCATTTATTTTCGAACCCTACGCGCACTTGTCATGTGCACGTGAACGTCATGCACCCTATATGTGGGTTAAATACCGCGTCTACCAGCACCACGTTTCAACACTGCCGCGACGACGAAACGTTGCTGCGATTGAATTGCAATGAGGATGAAATATTCGTCGGGTTTAGCCTTGGGCTTTCTATCCACCTTTGTTGTGGCCAGTAAGTCTCAGGAGAACAAAGACTTTCGACTCCGATTGCAGGCTCACTGGCAAGAGACTCCGCTGCACCTCGAGATGGTCGAAGCAATTGCGCATCAGTCCAGCCTCGAGGGCAATTCTCAGCTCTTCTTTTCTCTGCTGGATGCTGTGAGTGAAGAGGATGGCATTTCATTGGCTGGCCCAGATTCTCAAGTGTACGAAACCCTCAAGACCTGGGCTGTAAGCACTGGTCACTTTAGCGACCAGGCGTGGTCTCTGGTAGATGCCTCTCTTGGTCTTCACAGATTTTCCCCTCTCATTGCTGGTCAATTCCAGATGTTTGATTCAAATCCAGATATTTCCAAGTCATCTTGCGCTGACAGCGACAACCTCTTCCTTTACGATAACGAAGTTCTGTGTGATCTTGATTCCATCTATGCCTTGAAAACCTCCAAAGAGAGCAGCTCCATTCTTTCCACAGATCACGTTCTGGTTGGAGAAGAAAACTCCTTGGCTCCTACAGTGATTCTCTATGCCGATCTTGTCTCAGATGATTTCTCCATCTACTACTCTTTACTGGCAGAGTCTGCTAGGGAAGGCAAAATAAGATTGATTGTTCGATTTAGAACTGTCAGATCTTCTACTGGCCAGCCGCAGCTTCTCTCAGGTTACGGTGTTGACCTTGCTTTGAAACGGACTGACTATCTGGTTATTGACGATGCTGACAATGCCCAAGGCAGCGATATCAAATTGGATAAATCAAACAAAGCAGCATCGATTTCCAAGTCAGAGCTCTCTCTAATCGGACTTTCAGCAGCTTCCTACATTATGAACAGTTCCGATCCTCTTGACACTCTTGAAAAAATCAGCAACAACTTTCCAGCAATGAGCAACATTATCGCCAAGGCACACCCTTCAGAGGAGGACCTCATCGCCTTGTCAAAGTTTTGGTCGAAGTCCGGAATCAATGCGGGTACCAGCAATATCTACATCAATGGCGTCCCGGCCTTCTCAAATGGAGACGATTATCTCACACTGCTTGAAAAACTTGAATTTGAGACACAGACAGCCAGACTACTTAGCCAGGTAGCTGAAATCAGTCCCAGTGCTGCTGGTCATCTCATTTCACAGGATCTCTATGAGGGGGTGACAACTACCCTGAGTCGTTATGATTACAGATCACCCGCCATTTTCTGGATAAATGACATCGAGCGCGACGCTGACTATGCGACCTGGTCCAATGATGCGTCTACCTTGCTTTATGACGTTCCAGTTGGACAGTTCCACAGATTCAAAAAAAATATGAACACTCTTGTGGTTGCTCTTGATTTTTCTGATTCCTCTAGTTTGGAAATACTTCGAAGCTTGCTTATGCTCGTCCAGCGTGGTCTTGCGCTTAGAGTTGGCTTTGTTCCGCTAGTCAACACCTTTGAAAATCGTCGGGCAGCAAGCATTCTTTATGACCTACTTGAAAGCCACACAAAAAGAGATGTCGCCTCTTACCTCTATCTACTAGGAAGTGGAGTCTCTGCAGAAGAAGCTTTGAGAAGAATTATTCCAGACTCTTCAAGTTGGTCAGGTATGCTCAAGCATACGAATGAGTTTGTTGAACTCGCTGCTGCTTATGCGGATAATTTGGCATTGTCTACAACCACGCTGTTTATCAACGGACAGTTGATGCTGCCCACTACAACCTGGCTCAAGGAAGCAGCGCAAATATATGCCGATGATCTCGTTATTTTCAGAAAATGGGTTGAAGAAGGGGATGTTCCTGAAGACTTTCAAGCAAAGCTTGTGGGGGATTGCAGCTCCACAAGGGGTGCAATTTTAGCCGATGTCAACAGTAAGAATGCCGATTATATCTCTTACGACCAAGTCAATGAACTTTATGACAAAGATGCTATTGTTTTTGAAACTGAGTCACCTCTAGCTGGAACCATTTGGTACCTTGCCGATCTCGCGGACAGTAAAAATGTTCGCCAGCTTATTGAGCTTCTCAATCTCAATGACTATGTCATCCGCATCATTCCTGTTGACTCCAAGATCACTGGAGTCAACAGGGTTGAGAAGCGTATGGGGGCATTAAATGCTATGCTTTCAACTAGGTCTAGATCGGAGGCAGCCAAACTTTTAAGCATAGTGCTGTCCGTACTGTTCGATGGTAAGGATCTGACTTCAGATGATCTGGAAATTCTTGAAAGCAATAAAGTTGACGAAAGCTTCTCTCTAATTGATTCCTCAGTTGAACCAGTAGTCGTTCCCGGACCAAATTCATTGATGATTGTTTTGGGAAGAATTATCAGAAGCAACAATATTATCTCGTGGCAAGATTTGGAGATTCTGACCAAAAAAGAGTATGAAGCCAGGGTCGAGCCTCTTCTTCCACCACTGTTGGAGGCTAAAGATGCCTCTCCCGAGGATGTGAACAGTATTTTCGTGGATCGTCTGATCAGTATCTACGATCGAACATTTGCACGGTTTGATCCAACGGATATTTTTGAAGGCTCGACTTCTAGAATTGTTCTAGATGATGCTGTCGATCCTAGGCTTTCGTTCCGAGTAAGTGAAGGAAACAACCCTGTTAGCATCGTTGCAATAATTGATCCGCTAAGTGTCGAAGGTAGAAGAATGATTTCCTATGTCATATGGCTTTCATCTTTTCGTGACATTAGCATCACGGTTCAGCTGAATCCAAATGCCAGACTGAGTGAGCTTCCTCTCAAGTCTTACTTCCGATCACATATTCCGCATCCCATCAGCTTTGATGCGACTGGAAGGAGAGTGGGTAGGGACGTTGTTTTTGACAACCTTCCGCAGGATTTGCTCATGGTCACCAGTCTGGACACTCCTTCAAAATGGGTTGTAATGCCTCACAAATGTGACAAAGATTTGGATAATGTGATCCTCAAGACTGTTTCTGGAGACTCTCTTGATGCAACTTATGAGCTAACTTCTATTATTTTGGAAGGACACGCACTGGATATTACCGGACAGCCTCCCAGAGGTCTTGCTCTTGAAATAGCATCTACAGACGAAACGACCCTCAAAGACACTCAAGTGATGGCTAATCTTGGCTACTTTCAATTTCCTGCAGGCCCGGGAATGTGGAAGTTCAGAATCAAGGAAGGAAGAAGTTCTGAGGTTTACAAGATTGATGGAGGAGCTTTGGATTATTTTGACAATGAGTTTCCGCGCGTCGAGCCTATTGACGAGGTTTGGCTTCACAGTCTAAATGGCCATAAACTATTTCCAAGATTCAGTCGGAAAAAAGGAATGGAAAAAGCTGACATTCTTCAGCCATCTGGAGGACTTTTTAAGTGGTTAGGGAAGAAGGCTCCTGCTAAGAAAAATGCAGACATCAACATTTTCACAGTTGCAAGCGGTCACCTCTACGAGAGATTCCTCAGCTTGATGACATTATCTGTGATGAAACATACGAATCATACGGTCAAATTTTGGCTCATCGAGAACTTCTTATCACCTTCCTTCAAAGAGTTTCTGCCGCATTTGGCTGAAGAGTATGGGTTTGAGTATGAACTTGTAACATACAAATGGCCAAGCTGGCTGAGAGCTCAGACCGAAAAGCAGAGAACTATCTGGGGTTACAAGATTTTGTTCCTTGACGTTCTCTTCCCTCAATCTCTTGAAAAAGTTATTTTTGTGGATTCAGATCAGATTGTTCGAACCGACCTGAAAGAGCTTGTGGATATTGATTTGCATGGTGCTCCATATGGGTTCACCCCAATGGGCGACTCTCGCCCTGAGATTGAGGGCTTTAGATTCTGGAAGAAAGGCTACTGGAAAAGTCATCTTGGTGACAAGTTCAAGTACCACATCAGTGCTCTTTATGTTGTTGATCTAAAGCGCTTCCGACAAATGGCGGCTGGCGACATTTTGCGGGGAAGCTATCAGAGACTCTCCGCCGATCCCAACTCTTTGTCTAACCTGGATCAGGATCTACCGAACAATATTCAGCAAAGCCTGCCTATCTTTTCCCTGCCAGACGATTGGCTTTGGTGCGAAACTTGGTGTTCTGATGAGAGTCTGGCCACGGCAAAAACTATTGATTTGTGCAACAACCCGATGACAAAAGAACCCAAGCTTGATCGAGCCAGAAGACAGATTCCTGAATGGACAGAGTACGACAATGAGGTTGCAAAGTTGCGGGCGAAATTCCATTCCACACTTGACGACAAACAACAGCAGTCAGCGATGGTGGAGATTGGAGTTGATGCTCGCTCTGCCAAGGAGGTTGACGCAGGAGAGGCGGCTGAGGCTGATATTGAAGGCACTGTTAGATCTGAAATCAGTCACGACGAATTGTGAAGAGTTGAGAAATTGTAAAAAAGAGAAAATTTGTAGTGTGATATATATAAAATAGTTGATTCTCTAGTATTGTTGACAGTTTAGTTCGCCGAAGAACCGTCACGACTGGGGCACTGCCCCAGTCTTCGACTCAAAATATTTTTTTCCCAAACTCCGAAATCGATTCAAGAAAGCTTGACATAACCATGAAGAGAAAAGCCCAGGAACTGGAGAGAGCCGAGGAAGGCAGCAAAAACGTCTCTTCATTTTTGGATTTGGATGAAGGAAGTGACCAGGATTATTCCGATGCTTATTCTGATGACGACGCTGTGAAGGGTGGAAATGGAGTCATCGGAGATGAAAATGAGGACGAGGATGAGGACGATGAAGAAGAGAATAATGAGCATAAAGGAAATGAGGATGACGAAGGAAACGTCGGTAAAGAACCAACAGGTGAAGCAGATGCTGAGGCAGCCATCAAGAGATCCAAGGAACTCACTAAAGAGGCACTTGAAAAGAAGAGACTAAAGATCAAAAATTCTGGAGTTGTCTACATTAGCAGAATGCCCCCTTTCATGCGCCCAGACAAACTGAAGAGTATTCTTTCCAAGTTTGGCGAAGTCTCCCGCATTTACTGCACTGCTGAGGACAAGAAGATCAGGAGCAAGCGTCTCAAGTTTGGCGGTAACAAGCGCCGAAATTACACGGAGGGCTGGGCAGAGTTCACCAAGAAAAGCAAGGCTAAACTTGCTGCTGAAACCTTGAACGGCCAGCCTCTGGGTGGCAAAAAGGGTAGCCATTTCCACGATGATATGCTGAGTATCAAGTATCTTTCCAAATTCAAGTGGCATGATTTGATGGAGCAGATGGCCCTCGAGGAAGCCGCACGCAAGGAGAAGATGCGGGCTGAAATTGTTCAGGCTAACAGAGAGCGCTCTCTGTTTAGCAGAAACACGCGTATGAAGTATGCTGTTGACAATGAGGCAGCAGCGAATGAAGAGGGCAAGAGCAACAGTGCAGAGGCTCAAGATGAAAGCATGACGAGAGTCTCCGGCCACAAGGGCCATGTCATTGAAAGAGCCTTTGACCAGCACCAAACTAAGGTTAAGACGAAAGTTAATCCTAATCTTGACTCTGTTCTGGGTAGTATCTTTTGAAGCCCGTATTTATTTTACTCTAGAGACCACAATAAATAGTTGCATAAGCGCGCTAGAATCGTCTGCGGACTCTTTTCAAAATGTCTGGGCGCATTTTCACAGACACCATGTAGCTACCAGATACTGGAACAGCTGTCGATTCCTCAGCACCGTCTGAAGATTCTGCATCTGATATGGACGCACCAGCTTCTTTCTTTGC
The DNA here is from genome assembly GCA_030561725.1 of Grinbergsozyma bentonensis. Classification (NCBI taxonomy): domain Eukaryota; kingdom Fungi; phylum Ascomycota; class Dipodascomycetes; order Dipodascales; family Trichomonascaceae; genus Grinbergsozyma; species Grinbergsozyma bentonensis. Next base: position 94,397 of record JAKTYB010000011.1, on the reverse strand, counting down.
GGATGATTCCGTTGAAATTGGTCTTGCAGAGGCAGAAGCAGTGGAGGGCTGCACGGAGTGCGTGGCGCTACGACGAGCACGTGTTGGACGGTCCACACTTGGTCGCTCTGGCCCTGAAGACGATGAATCATCGTCGTCAGAGTTTTCACGAATAGTTGATTTACTGAGCGTCTCAAAAACGCGGTCAACAGCACCCGGGAGTACTGCAGAGTAGATAGGAGAACGGAAGGTACGCACACTTTCCTTGAGATCAGAGAGGGTGGCAACAGCAGCGCGGCGGCCACCAGTACTGCGACCCTGGCGACGTTTGCGACGCGAATCTCTATCCCTGTCCTTGTCTTGGCGGTCAAGCTCACTCTCGGGAATCTCGATAAGGGTGGGCGAATATTGTTTGAGGACAGTACTCTGGCGAAGCACATCATCAACCGTAGCGCACAAGTCACGACGAATCTCTTCATCCTCGACGCGGCCACCGGCTTCAAAGTCATATTTGGCGCCAACCAAGGCGCGGTTATAGGCCTGTGTCTGTTCTCGAATGGAATGCACAATGGCCGTCTCAAACTCCCCACTGAGCGAGAGCTCTGAGCACATTGCTTTCGCGAACATTTCAGGGTCGTTTTCCTGAAAGTTCAGGTCCCACTCAAACTGGTCGACCAGGTTGTGCTTGCCAATGGTAATATCCAGTTTGATGGTGATGCGAACATCTTCCGGCGGCTGGCCATCAGCTACAGGCTCGGATCGGAACCGAGGCTGTGAGTAAGCCGAGATCTGCTCCTCCATGGCGCCAGCAATTGCTCTGGCGTACTGCAAGGGAATGCCATAGTCATCGAGAAGGTTTTCGCAAAAGGCCTCGCGACCAATTAGATCTTCGTAATAATTCCAGGTAAAGGTGTCACGCAGACGGAACTTGTCAACCTCAAAGTCGATACGAATTGGCACTAGTGCCTCCTTTTTGTCTTGGTAGTGCTGGGCCTGGATTTTGGACATGAACAACTCTTTTGAAACGCGAGTCGGCCGCCTACGGTTGCGTGGGTAAAGAATACGAACCTGCTTTCCGGTCCAGCCGTTGCCATAGCCGAGGTAGCCACTGCCAAACACGATGGACGAGTTTTGTTTGCGCAGTTGCCGCGCCTGCAAATAGTACTCCAATTCGGCCCTTTTTTTGCGCAGCTTTGCAATCTCAGACTCCTGATCTTTAGCATAGCGGAGCTCGTACTCTGCGTCGCGTCCCACAACACGTGCGACCTCCTTGATGTTTTCTTCTGTCGCTGCTTCGGCGGTCGCCTTCGCCGCTTCCAAGACCTCAGTGACAGGGACCTGGCCGAAATGACTTGTCTGGGCTTGTTGCTGCTGCTGTACAGCGCCCTCGGAAGGAATGCCTCCCATTGCTGTCGGATTGTATCCACCGGGGTACATTGCCGCGTTTTGAGGCATGCCGGGCTGTGGCACTCCGCCAGGCACCATGTGCATGGGAGGGCCGTGCACCGGCATTTGCGCGCCCGTAGGTAGCTGGTGGGCGCCCTGGTGAGACTGCTGGGCCATCATACGCGCCTGCTGGGCCATCATTTGCTGTTGTTGTTGGGGTGTGGCCATTGCCATCATTTGCTGCTGTCTCTGGGGCATGAGGTGGGCGACATTGCCTCCCTGCTGAGAATACACATTTCCACCCGCAGTAGGAGACTGCCCGTACTGCTGCGCGTACCGCGCCTGCGACTGCTGCGGTCGGTGATTGTACATTCGCTGTGTTTTACGTGTGTGGAGGAGATGAAGTTGAGTTGAGTTGGGAGGGCTGGGCAAGCGGTGGGACAGTGCCCCAATTTCCACTGAGCTGGCCAGGCCCCCGCCCTAGGGAAGGGGTCAAATTATCAGTTTTGACGAAAAGATCAGCTGACAAACTGGGGATGTTGATGAGAAAAAAATATCAAGTATATGAAGAGCGGCCACCCTACAGTCCATGGCACCCTGCTTGCCCTTCGCGCTGCCCCGCCCGCCCCCCCCCCCCTGCCTCCTGTCATGTTGACCTTCACGTGACCCCTCCCCGCAGTCCCACCAACGATAAGATTGGCCATGACTGAGATGTCCTGATATCGTCCAACCCCGCCATGTCTGCGAGAATACACCCGCTCTGCTCCACAGTGCTGGTCAGGAGCCTGACCAGTTCTCGTGGAATTGCTCTGGAGAGCCGCAGAATCGCCTCTTGGCGCCAGAGCAGTCGAGGAATCTCTTCTGATGCTGAAAAGGAGCCCACAGGCCCGTCGCCGCCGCCGCCGCCGCCGCCGCCACCACCAGCAACAACTGACACAGAGCTGAAAATCAAGCCCCGCAGTAGCAGACCGGTTGCCACAGCAATTCCATCGCCTCGGCAGCTCAAATCCCATCTAGACAAATTCGTCGTAGGCCAGGACAAGGTTAAGCGCACCATGTGTGTTGCCGTCTACAACCACCTGCTGCGCGTTTCCGATAGCCGAGGCGAAAAGGCCAGCGACGCTGTCCAGCTGGAAAAGAGCAATGTACTAGTTCTGGGCCCCACAGGCTCTGGTAAAACACTCATTGCCCGCGTTTTGGCCAAATATCTCGAGGTGGCCTGTTCCATCTCGGACTGCACCTCCATGACCCAGTCGGGCTATGTTGGCGATGACGTGGACGTCTGCATCACCAGACTGGCCCAAGAGTCGAGCTATGACCTGGACCGTGTCCAGTCGGGCATTGTAGTGCTTGACGAGTTTGATAAGCTCTCCAAGGTTTCCAATGCCGGCATGGTGCGAGACGTGTCTGGAGAGGGCGCTCAGTATGGGCTCCTCAAGCTCGTCGAGGGCACCAAAGTGAACGTCCCACTCGAGTCTCCTGGGGAAAAGATGCTGGTGGACACGAGCGACGTGCTCTTTGTGTTTCTGGGAGCATTTCCAGGGCTCGAGAAGGTCGTCATGCGTCGCAAGTCGCAAAAAACTATTGGGTTCGAGGCCCGCCAGAGCGAGGACGACACAGACAGTGCTCTGGACAGCGTACTCTCTGAAGACATTGTCTCCTATGGCATCATTCCGGAACTGGCCGGCCGCATCCCCTCCATTACAAACACCAACAACCTCGACGAGCAAGCGCTGGTCCGCATTTTGCTGGAGCCCCAGAACTCTCTGACAAAACAGTACGAGTATCTTTACTCCAAGTGGAACTGTCGCCTCGCCATCACGCTGCCGGCGGTCAAGGAGATTGCACATATTGCTCACTCGCGTAAGATAGGTGCCCGCGGCTTGCGATCTGTTCTTGATGAGATTCTTTGCGACTCAAACTTTGAGTGTCCAGACTCGGGAACTAGGTACGTGCTTGTTAACAAGGAGACCGTTATCAACAAGGACCAGCGACCCAGATACTACTCGTCGTACCAGAAGTCTGCTTTCATCAACGACGTTCAGGCGGAAGATCCAGAATTGGCAAAACAGCTGAACGACAAGCTGTTTCGGGTGAAAAATGCCAAGTTCCAGGGAGATGTGAAGGCCGAAGCATGAAGGGGTACCAGGTTTTGCTGGACATGACTTGCAATGTACCATCTAGGCTGGTAGACAGCCCTCTATATATTTCAATATCTCAAGCATTTATCAGGAGAGAGGAAACTTTGTAGGTGAGCGAAACGAATATCAGGCTACCATTCCTTCTTGAAAACTCCACTCTCAACAGCATTTTGCCGCCTCCTGTCGCTCCTCTGTCCGAGCTCAGATCTAGAGCACGTGACCTCGGCCTACAAATCCTCCAAACCCATTCAGACAGAGCTTCGCTCGTAGACATGCCCATTGCTGATTCGCTTCCAAAGCCCAAAACCGAGGATGCATTAAAAAGTCTATCCCCAGATAATAGTCTGGATGGTCCAACTGATCCGTATGCCGGAATCCCACCATACGGCGAGCGAGCCAATGGCTGGCGGCCAACCAAGGACTCCGACTACGGCCCTTCTGGAGGCGCATATCCCGAGGTACACATTGCCCAGTATCCTCGTGGCGTTGGTAAAAAGGCCAAAAAATCAAATGCGGTCGTAGTAGCCGGAGCCTCTCACCAGAGTGCCGCCCAACAACTGGTTCCACTACGACAGCAAGGAGCCGTAGTTTTGGAAGGACCTTCTGAGAAAGAAATCGAGGCTTCCACGGAAAGGACCAGAAATGCTCTTGCTTTACTTTCCAAGGATAAGAAATCCGATTCTGGGGAGCCTGAGTACATCAAGTATACGCCGCCTAGCGCAAGCGGAAGTTCCAAAGAGAGAACTATCAAGATTGTTTCCAAACAGGTGGATCCCATGGAACCACCAAAATTCCGTATTTCAAAGGTCCCTAATCGCCCGCCATCTCCTCCTCAGCCACTTCTACGCTCTCCTCCACGCAAAGTCACGGCAGAGGAGCGGAAGGAATGGAGAATTCCGTCCAGCGTCTCAAACTGGAAGAATCCTCAAGGATTTGCTATTGACATTGACAAGCGAGTTGCAGCTGATGGCAGATCTTTGTCTCAACCAGTTGAACTCAACGACAAGCATGCCAAGCTAGCCGAGGCTGTGTATGCAGCAGAGGTTCAAGCTCGCAAGGAGGTAAGCATGAGACAAGAGCTACAGCGTAAGCTTGCCGATCAAGAGCGTGAGGCTAAGGAAGAAAGATTAAGAGAGCTGGCTCGCGAAGTTAGAGAGCGTAAGGAGGCTGCTGCTGCTGGTCAGCGTCAAATCAAGCTGAAGGAAGAAGATATTTCTGAGGAGGAAGATGCGGATGGAGGAGAAGGTGATGAAGAGATGACGGCTGAAGAACGCAAGCGTGAAGAAGACAGATTGGAGCGTAAGCGACAGGCGGAGAAAGAACTGCGGATGAAGAGGATGGGCAGCGACAAGAAGGTGCGTGCTTGGGCGAAGGAACAGAATCGTGACGTCTCAGACCGCGTACTCTTGGGTGCATCACAGTCCAGGACCGCAGATTCCATGTTTGACTCTCGACTCTTTGGTCACAAATCAGAAGCCAACTCTGTGGACGAGGAAGATGTCTACAATGGGAAGTCCCTCTTCAATGCCAGGGAAGCAGTACAAAGCATATACAGGCCAAGAGGCAATGTTGGAGAAGAAGGCGCAGCGGGTGCGCAGCAAATTTTGTCCGAGATTCAAGGTGGCAGCGACCGATTTGCTTCATCACGGGAGGGACCCGTCCAGTTTGAGAGGGCAGAAGACGATGAGCCTCAGGCAAAGCGAATCAAGCCAGAGGAGTAGAAGGCAAAACTGCATATTTATTAATAAATAATGGTGCCGGAAAGGCGCACGCTAATGAGAATGATGCTGTCTACTTGAGGGCTAGAATTGTTTTCTGCTCAGCTTTGTTACGTTCAATGGCCGCCAGCTGGGCCTTCTTGATGGTGCCACAGGTGCGTACTACGCGTACCGCGCATTGCTGGCCGTTTATGCTGGTGATATAGGACAGTGCTGCCCACAACAGCTGGTGCCGCCTTGTAGATATCCGCAGAATTCCAGTCATTGTCGCTGCCGAAAAGTATTTGAGGGAGAGTGTGCTGTCGGTCCAGCCAGAGCCGAGGTCGCCAAAATTGTCGGCTATAGATTTTCGGACAGCTAATTGAACGGCCCTGAATTCTATTCCGTGATTTCTGGGGTCTCTGATGGACAAGAAGACATTGTCCACGTTACACTGGGCGGGAATGGTGACCTCAAATAGGAGGTATCTGGATTTGAGGCGAACCATTAGTTCAAGCGTTGGCAAACAGCGTATGCAAAGGGTAAACAGCACAGATACCGTCCTGGTTTTGAAATTTCAGTAGATCAGGTTTTTGTTCTATAGCCAAGGCAATTTTCAGTTCAGCCGTGCCCATATTGATGAGAAGCTGAGAAGGTTCTGGAGTTTGATCCAGAGCATGGAGCATTCTGCTAGCTGGCTGTGAAGATATAATTCGTCTGGTTTGTTTTTTTTGCTGAGTCTGCACCTCTATTCTAAAAACTATGACTTTTTTATGCTCTAATCTCCAAGCCAAGCTCTGTAGAGCGGGCATCCAAAGCTGACAGCTTCGGATGCCACCATCATAAACTGACAGCCAGCCAGCGCACGCTTGACTGAGACTAGTGGCACGAGAAAAAAACACCCCTGGCATTAGTCTCAAATACTCAAATTCCGATATTCAAATGCTTCTTCTCAATGATTTAATCTCTCCCGCCTTCTCTGCCACTCTCGCTGCCGCCTGCCAAATCTTTCTTGTGACCACCATTGTCCCAAAACGCAGTAGTCACTAGCAGCATCTTCACAGGACTAGTACGCCAGACAGCTTGATTGAACTGTCTCCTCTGGTAAGCCACGTTTCAGAATTGCCAGCTACTTCCTTAGAATGCAATGGCAGATGACAATGACAGCTCTCATCATGCTTCAACAACTGAAAATGAAAAGTCACAAGCTGCAACAGCTGTGAACACAGACAAGTACAAACACAACCCGCGACTCCTGTTCTCGCGCTTTGACGAGGGTATTCTGCTCAACGAGCAGCAATGGTATTCGGTGACTCCTGAGGCTGTTGCCTACAAAACCGCAGAAACATTTTACCATCACTATGGAGAAGGAGAAGTTATCTGGGACCCCTTTGGTGGTGCTGCCGGCAATGTAATTCAGCTCTGCGAGTTTTACCCGCGTGTGTTCTACAGCGACATTGATCCTGAGACGCTGCACTGTGCGAAAAACAATGCCTCAGTCTATGAAGTGTCTGACCAAATTGAGTTTCGCATTCTGGACTTTTTGCAGTGCACACCGGACCTCGTTATTGAGGCGTTTGGCGAGACTTTGACAATGGGGAAGGACCTACATGCGATTTTTCTGTCTCCGCCCTGGGGAGGGCCACAATATGTGGAAGAAGAGATCTGGCATCTTGACTACCCGGAGCTCTCTATTTATAAGCTCATTGAGCATGCGCGCAAGTTTTCCAACAATATTGCCTTGTTTTTGCCGAGAAACACGTCCCTGGATGAGCTCCTCAATCTTCAACCGCGCGAGATCCAATACGTGTTTGGTCGAGGCAAGTGCAAGGGCATTTGCGTGTATCTCTGAAAGCTGATACTCAAAATATAAGACGTTATTAATATAGCAAATACTCTAATCTTAACCGAGCTTGGCAAACTCCTTCGTCAACAGGTCAATGGCCTCCTGCAGCTTGGACGGCTCAGTGCCAACACCCTGCACCGACGTGCCCTTACCGCCAGCCTTGCCGCCAATTTGAGCAGTAGCAATCTTGCCCAGCTCCTGAGCAGAAACACCCTCAGCAGTCTCAGGAACAAAAGCGGAGTGAGCAACAGACTTGCCATCAGAGGCAAACAGGTAGGCGCTCTTGCCAGGCTGCTTGGACTTGACATAGGTCACAGCCTCAGTAAGAGCCTTCGAGTTGGCAGAAATGCCCTTGATCTCAGCAACGATAAACTTGCTGGCCTCGTTCTCGGTGAAGTACTTGGTCACAAACTCTACCGCAGTCTTACCTTCCTTCTTTTGCTTGGCCTTAACTTCGTCCTGAATCTTCTTCTGAATCTTGGTGAACTGAGCATTCAGTGCATTCTTGGCCAGCACAGACACATTCAGCTTCTTGAGCTCAACACCCAGCACCTTCGCCTCAGCCTCCTGGCCCTCGACCTTGTTGGCAAGAGATTCCAGTTTCTTTTCAAAGTCCTGGGCAATCTTCTGCACATTGTAGGCTTCCTGACCAGTGACAGCAACAATACGTCTGATACCCTTAGCAATGCCACTTTCCTCAGTGATAACAAGTTCCTTGATTTCCTTGGTGTTAGCAACGTGAGTGCCACCGCAGAACTCAATAGAAACATGGGCCCACTCGGGATTGTCGAGCTCAGCAACCAGCTTTTCGACCGGAACACCCACAGAAACAACACGAACTGGGTCGGGGTAGGTCTCACCAAAAACGGCACGAACGCCGTTGATCTTTTTGGCAGTCTCAAGGTCAACCTCCTTAGCATAGACTGGAGTGGCCTTCTTGATGTACTCGTTCGAAATGTTCTCGACCTTCTCCAGCTCGGGAAGAGAGAGTCCAGCCTTGTTGGAGAAATCAAATCTGAGCTTTTCGGGGGCGACAAGCGAGCCCTTCTGGTCAACACCATCACCAAGAACCTCCTTAAGGGCGTAGTTCAGGACGTGGGTACCAGTGTGGTTGTTACGCAGGGGCCATCTTCGCAGCTCGTCAAAGGAGGCAATGACAGTGGAGTCCACATCAAGCTTACCGTACTTGATGTAGCCAGTGTGGAACACATAGCCAGCGTAGACCTGGACATTCTCGACGTCAAACTCAGCAACGCCGTCAATAATAATGGTACCAGCGTCGTACTCCTGGCCACCCTGTTCGGCATAGAAGCAGGTCTTGTCAAGAATGATACCGATCTGCTCGCCGTCGGCAGCCTCTGATGTGCTCTTGAGCAGCTTCTTGTCGGAAGAAACAATGCGCAGCACCTTTGCGTCGACACTACCGACAGAGTACTTGAACGAGTCGTCGGTGCGAGGAACAGCCTCTTTCTCAAGAGCGGAGAGGGTGTGGACGTCGAGCTTGAGCAGGTCCTTACCACCAGACTTCTTTCCGCCCTTGGAAGCCTCGAGAGATGCGAGACGGGCCGTCTCAAACTCGTCCTCATTGATCTCAAGACCGGCCTCCTCAGCCATGAGTCTTGTGAGATCAACAGGGAAGCCATAGGTATCGTACAGTCTCCATACGTCCTTGCCCTGGAGGGTCTTGGAGCCGGCCTCCTTGGCGCTGGCGGCATACTGCTCAAAAAGCTTTTCGCCACGATCCAGAGTTCTGGCAAAGGAAGCCTCTTCTTCATTGAGAATCTCGAAAACGTCCTCAGTGTTCTTGGCAATCTCTGGGAAAATGTCCTTGGTCTGCTCAATGAGGGTGGGAGCGAGCGAGGAGAAGAAGGTGCCGATCGGCACATCAAACTTCTTGCGGACGTATCTGGCACCACGGCGGAGAATGCGGCGCAGCACATAGCCTCTGCCGTCGTTGTTAGGGACGCCACCGTCGGCGAGCGCAAAGGTGAGCGTGCGCACGTGGTCGGCCACGACACGGTAGGCCATGTCAATGCCGTCGTGGTCTTCAGCGCCAAATCTGCCCTCGTAGGGTCTGGCTCCGGTGAGCTCCTGGATCTTGGCGAAGAGCGGCGTGAAAACATCCGTGTCGTAGTTGGACATTTTGTTTTGCAGGACCGACACGAGACGCTCAAAGCCCATACCGGTGTCAATGTGCTTGGCAGGCAGGGGTCTGAGCAGCGTGGGAGACTCGCGGTTGAACTGGATGAAAACAATGTTCCAGATCTCGAGCACATTGGGGTCGTCCATGTTGACGAGATGGGCGGCGTTTCTGCCACCGCCGATGCGATCGTAGTGGATCTCGGAGCAGGGCCCGCAGGGGCCCTGGTCTCCCATTTCCCAAAAGTTGTCCTTGTAGGAGCCCGGCAGAATGTGGTCCTCGGGCACGCCGTTGTCGAGCCAGACCTGCTTGGCCTCGAGATCCGGCTCCAGGCCTGCGTCCTTGTCGCCGCCAAAGTACGTCACGTAGAGCCGGTCGGGCTCGAGCCCGTAGACCTTAGTCAGCAGGTCCCAGGCAAAGGGGATGGCGTCCTTCTTGAAGTAGTCGCCAAACGACCAGTTGCCCAGCATCTCAAAGAAGGTGTGGTGGTACGAGTCTCTGCCCACGTCTTCCAGGTCGTTGTGCTTGCCGCCGGCGCGGATGCACTTCTGCGAGTTGACAGCGCGCTGGAGCTTGGCAAGCGCAGAGGCCGGGTCGGCAGTGCCCAGGAAGATGGGCTTGTACTGGTTCATGCCAGCGTTGGCGAACAGAAGCGTGGGGTCATCGTAGGGGATGACGCTGGAGGAGGGAACAAAGGTGTGTTTCTTTTTCTCAAAGTACTCGAGAAAGGTTGTGCGGACCTTGGAGGCGGTCCACTCGGTCGTCATTTTCGAGTAGTGGCGTTGGAAAATCCGAAGTCTGGCGAACGTCGTTGTGAAATTTAAGGCTGGGTTTTTTAGGCGCCAGTTTTGGTGACTATTTTCTAACGGCAGTGAGGTTCCGGGTGGGGACGTGTTTGGTGGGAGACACGATGAGCTGTGCCGGCAGGGCCTGTGGGAGGGGAGGAAGGAGGAGGAAGGAAGGAGGAGGGAGGAGGGAAGAGAAGGGAAGAGGAGGGAAGAGGGAAGAGGAGGGAAGAGGGAGGGGGAAGAGAGAGGGGGAAGAGAGAGGGGGAAGAGGGAGGATGGAAGAAGGAGGAAGGAAAATAAGAAAAAAGCTTTACAAAAATACTGTCTGCTCGGAGCCAAACCTAAGCCTATCGGCGGGTAACCCAGCCGCGCACCACACAGCTGCCCCTGTGCCTTGTGAGATAGCGATGAGGCAAGACAAGGAGGTGTCGAGCGACACAGGGAGCCTGGCGTGGACACTGACGAGTCACGGCAGCGAAGTCCCATTCACGAGTATAGACTCATCGGAAGCTCACATAGTCCTAATAAATCTATACGGCTCTTATTACGGGCGGTGCTAGCGAGACACAGTTTTGACTGTCAGGGACCAGTGCTGGCCTAGATCTTGAATGAAACATAGGTAGAAATAAGATAGGCAAGGAGAATGTCTGTCAAGCACCAGGTTTGCCTAGCCACAGCTGAAAACCTGGACCCTAGATCCGAATAATACACTACTATATCTTAGCAGCTCAAATCCCACAGAGATTCTTCGCACAATCATCAAGTTGCATAGCCTACTCGTCTGCCCGCTTGTAATCAGTGTAGCCAGCAGCGCCCTCGCTGTAAAAAACAGCGCGATTGTACGGTGTCAGCTTCTGGCCCTTCTCCAAACGGTCAGCCAAATCAGGATTGGAAATATAGTATCGGCCAGCAGCGACCAAGGTGTGATCGCTTTCATCTGCAACCTCGACGGCTCTCTCAGTAATGCCCCCGGCACGGATAAATACCCCAGACCACATATCTCTGAGCAAATCTGCCTTGGCATATATCGGTGACTCCGCCTCAATGCTGCCGCTCATTCGCGGCTCCGCCACGTGGACATAAGCAAGGCGTTGGCCCTGTTGGTATCTCTTTTCCAGTTCGGCCATGACGTAGGTGAACTGCGGGACCGTGTCAACGGTCACGTCCATGCCCCCAAATCCACCGTTCCACGGCGAAAACCGAATGGCAACCCGCTCTGCACCAACTGCTGCTGATACGGCGTCCACCACCTCCAGCACAAAGCGAGCGCGGTTTTCAATGGATCCTCCGTACTCGTCCGCGCGTTGGTTGCTGACGCTGTGCAAAAACTGATCCAGAAGGTATCCATGGGCCGAGTGAAGCTCGACACCATCGGCACCGGCCTCAACGGCATTGAGCGCTGCATTCACATAGTCCTGAACATATTCCTTGAGCTCGGTGATCGTTAGAGCTCTTGGAACAACTCCATGTTGCTTGGTCTTGTTTGACACTGCAGAGGCCGATACATACTCAACGCCAGCCTCTTTGTTCAGGAAAGGGTCCGTGTTAGCGCCGAGAGCCCACAGCTGCATGAAAAAGAAAGAGTGGTTTTTGTGCACTGCGTCCGTGACCTTTCTCCAGCCTTCGATCTGCTCTAGCGTCCAAATACCAGGGGCGTTCTGGTAGTGACCTGCACGCTTGGTGATGATGCATCCCTCAGAGATGACAAGCGTTCCAGGTCGCTTTGAGCGCTGATCGTAGTATTCCACGCCAATGGCCTCGGGGAAGCCACGAGGCGAACGTCTTCGGGTAAGCGGTGCCAGCACTAATCGGTGCCTGAGCTGAACATGGCCAACTTGGATCGGTTCAAAGAGATTAGCTTTAGATTTGGACATTTGGCAGGAGAAACATCTACATAAACCTGGCTCTCTTTATATCTCTGACTGTCCATTATCATGACCTCCTGTGTCTGTCGCAATTTGATATCTCCCCGCCACATCCTATACCTTATGATCGCGGCATTCCCGCGGGTCGGAGAAACCGCATCACTACTCTACAAATTCTGCCTAGTGCACGCTAACGAAAATCATCCCCGGAAAAGCCGTCTCTAAGACGGATGCAAACGAAGCGCACAGAATTCAGTGTCTACCCAGAAGCGCTCCGCCCCGATTAGTGTGAGGAGCAGTTGAAGTTGGGGAGAGACATCGACTTTACAAACAAGTTGAGCTCACAAGCAAGCCATGAAATGCAGGCTATTTCTCGTTGCCCACTTAGCCATCACACTTGACAGTTGAAACTGTCAATTACTACAAATGAATCGTACTATATTGCTCTAGAATGTACAAATTTTAGGACATTTAAGCGGACTCAGCAGCAAGCTTCTCAGCCTTGGCAATAGCCTCCTCAATGGAACCAACCATGTAGAAAGCAGCCTCAGGGAGGTTGTCGTGCTTGCCCTCAAGAATCTCCTTGAAAGAGCGGACAGTGTCCTTGAGCGAGACAAGGGCACCCTCAATACCAGTGAAAACGTAGGCGACAGCGAAGGGCTGGGACAGGAATCTCTGGATCTTACGGGCACGCTCGACAGTCAGCTTGTCAGTCTCAGAAAGCTCATCCATACCAAGAATGGCAATGATATCCTGGAGAGACTTGTAAGCCTGGAGAGTCTCCTGGACACCGGATGCAACATCGTAGTGCTCCTGGCCAACAACCTCGGCATCAAGAAGACGGGACTTGGATCCAAGAGGGTCGACAGCAGGGTAGATACCAAGCTCAGAAATGGAACGGTCAAGGACGGTGGTGGCATCCAAATGGGCAAAGGTGGTGGCAGGGGCAGGATCAGTCAAATCATCAGCAGGGACGTAGACGGCCTGGACAGAGGTGACGGAACCCTTGGAGGTGGTGGTAATACGCTCCTGAAGGGCACCCATATCGGTGGCCAGGGTGGGCTGGTAACCGACAGCAGAGGGAATACGACCAAGCAGGGCAGACACCTCGGAACCGGCCTGAGTGAAACGGAAAATGTTGTCAACGAAGAGCAGCACATCCTGTCCCTCCTCATCACGGAAGTACTCAGCGATGGTCAGACCAGTAAGGGCGACACGGGCACGGGCTCCCGGGGGCTCGTTCATCTGGCCGAACACGAGGGCGACCTTGGAGTCACCGTCAAGCTGGATGACGTTGGTCTCAATCATCTCTCTGTAGAGATCGTTACCCTCACGGGTACGCTCACCGACACCGGTGAAGACAGAGAAACCACCATGAGCCTTGGCAATATTGTTAATAAGCTCCTGGATGAAGACGGTCTTGCCGACACCGGCACCACCGAAGAGACCAATCTTACCACCTCTGGCGTAAGGGGCAAGGAGGTCGACAACCTTGATACCAGTCTCAAGAACCTCAGCAGCAGTGGACTGCTCAGAGAAAGCAGGGGCCTCGGCGTGGATAGGTCTGTACTTGTCAGTCTTGATGGGACCACGCTCATCAATGGGCTCACCAAGAACGTTGATGATACGGCCAAGGGTGGCACGACCAACAGGGATGGTGATGGGGGCACCAGTGTCCTTAACGGCCTGGCCACGGACAAGACCCTCAGTACCGTCCATGGCAATGGCACGGACGGTGTTCTCACCGAGATGCTGGGCAACCTCAAGCACAAGCTTGGAGCCATCCTCTCTCTTGAGCTCAAGAGCGTTCAGAATAGCAGGCAGGTTGTCCTGGGGGAACTGGACGTCAACGACGGCACCAATAACAGTCCTGTGGTTAGTAGTGTTTTGAAAGTTTTTGGGAGGCGCTTGTTTTTGACCTAGGGGTTGCTGCAGCGCTACCAAGCCAATTGTTTGGCTAGGTGGCCGCTGTGGATTTTCATTGGTCCAATCTCCCAATGCCCCCGAGAGCCGGTGCCGAGCCACAAGGGCGCAGGCAACAGCAAAAGTACCGGGCAAAAGCGCAGCTTTAGTCTGTCCGAGAAGATAAAGAGCTAGCAGTGAGTGCAATTGCATGCACAAGCTGCTCCTTTGCCTTCTCAAACCCCGAGATCGCTCGACAGCCTTTCCTCCAATGATGGTAAACTTACTTGACAGAGCCATCCTGAGCAGCCTCAGAGGCCATGGTACGGCGACCGAGAGCAAACAGGCGCTGGTTAGCCTGAGCAACCTTGTAGGCATTGCGAGACACACGTGGAATGAGGCGTGCAACCATTTTTGCGATTTTCAATCTACCTCAAAGGTGGTTAAGGAAGGAAAGGTAGGGAGAATCTATTGGGCAGTAAAAGGTTTGTGCTGAAATGTACGCGGGTTGGGGACCGTCGCAACCAGCCAATCAGTAGTGGCGACGCGGGGTGGTTGGAGACATTCTGGGAGAAAACCGGGCCGGGAGCGCGGCTGTGAGTGGGTGGGACGAGGCGTGGGGGAGGCAGCCTGGGCTGTTCAGTTGGCTAAATTTGCAGAAAGAGCTGTGTTTGAAGTGTGATTGGCCTGTTGCACTAAAGATTTTCAGCCTCGGACCTGTGGCGGGCTGTTCACCCCTGTGACTGGCCCGCTTCCTTCGGCAGCTGCTCCCGAGCGCTGCACTTCAGCCCCCCTGGCGTACGGCTGAAGCGATTTTTCATGCAGCCTCGACGCACGTCATTCTCTGGAGGCTGTGGATCAACCAAGAACAGCCGACCAATTGGCTCCTGACCGGGCAATCTCTCGAGAAAAAATCGTCTCCTATACCTAATTATAATGCATGTATCGTTACATAATGTCCTCTATTTTATCCTCAAAGCAGTCCTGCAGGCTGCCTAGTTGCCGACGACTCCGCGAGCAGAAACTCCACCATTCTTGACCTCACGCGCACTAAACGTGACCTTGAGAGCGCGGTCTATGCTGACAACAACCTCGATGGAAGAACCCTTGGTGACTCCCTCAAGACCAATTTCAGCCAGCTTTGTCTCGGGCTGGTAGATCTTTTCTCTGATTTCTTCATCCTCGTCGTCCTCATCGTCGCTCCAGTCAGACTCGTCGTCATCAGCTGGCTTGTCTTCCTTGGCTGGCTTCTCAACCTTGGTCACCTTGACAACAGACTTGCCCTCGTACAAGCCAACAAGCACCTTATCAGACTCAGCAGTGAAGGTGTGAGACTTCTTGATGGGCAGCGGGGTGTCAATGTCAACCACAGGCACCAGCTGGCCCTGCGAGTCCAGCACACCAATAGTCTTGGTAGTGTGGGGGGCAGAAGTGACAACAGGTTGCAGGGACTCGTCAACCTCCTCCTTGTCGTAGCCGGCAATAAGCGAGGCCTGGATAGCAGCACCGCGCGAGATGAGCTCGGTGGGGTGGAGGGCTTTGGCATCAGTAGAGGGGGCCACAACATTGGCCTCAGGGAAGAAGGCCGAGATGGTGGAGGCGACCTTGGGCACATACGAGGTACCACCAACAAGGAGAACCTCGTCAATGTCAAGGGCGTCAAGTCCAGCCTTCTTGACAAGCTCCGAGGCAAAAGAACCAAAGCGGGCAAACACGGGTCTGCCAGCCAGCTCGAAGCGGAGACGGTTCACAGAGCAGTGGAAGTCAATACCAGAGGCAAGAGACTCAACAGCAAAGTTGGCCGTGGAGGTGTTGGACAGAGTACGCTTGGCTGACTCGGACTCGGCCTTGAGCTTGGCCAGGCCGCGCTTCTCCTGGCGGGGATCGAGCTTGTGCTTCTTCTCGAATTCCTGGGCGAAGTACGTCATAAGGCACTCGTCGAGCTTGTCACCTCCAAGCTCGTAGTCGTGAGAAGTAGCCAGAATAGTAAACATGCCACCGCGGTAAGCAATGATGGCGCCATCGGAGCGGGTGCCACCAAAGTCGCACACCAAGAAGAGCTTATCCGAGGTGATGGAGCGGCCCGAAACATGGGCCAAAAGAGCAGCAGTGGGCTCGTTAATGAGCTGCAGCACATTAAGCTTGGACTTGGCGGCAATCTTGACGAGGGCATCCTTTTGTTGCTCGCTAAAGTTGGTGGGCACGGCAATCACGACACCGTCGATGTCCTTTCCAATATAGTCCTGGGCAGAGTCTCTAAGACGGTCCAGATGGCGCTCGACAATCTCCTCAATGGAAACAGCCGTCTCCTGGGTCTCAATGTTGCCATCAATGTCGGGCTTGCCAACGGCCTTGTTAAGCTTGAAGACAACCTTGCCGTTCTGCTCGACCGGGTGGGCCGAAGCGTGGCAGTTGGAGGCATCGACCTGCGAGTATTCAAGACCAATAAAGTCTCTGAAGTTTGTAACAGTGTTGCTGGCGTTTCTGATGAGCTGGGCCTTAGCCTGCTGGCCGTGGAACTCGTCAATACCGACATAGGAAAGAGCTGACTGGATGGATCTCTCACCATCCTGGTTGGCGATGACTTCAAGCTTGCCTTCCTTGTCGTAGGCAATGGAAGAGGTGCTGTTGCCGAAGGACAGTCCAATAACGGTAGCCATTTTTATGAGTTTTATGAAGGTTAGTTTTGGCTGGAAAAAAATTTGGTGAAGCTGGGGCTGATGGCGCGGCTGTGCAGGAGGGGCCGCCAGTGATGGCGGAGTCAGCACCGGCCTTGTGTTTGAACGGATATCACCGATCCCTCTCAAAATTCTGGTGTGAGTTGATCGACTTCTTCGAAACAGTCATTTTGGCCGTCTACGATATTTTCTAACGCCCCGTTCAACTACCGCCATCAATGCATTGAACTTGACTTTCCTCCAAATCACCATTAGTGGGCCACTATTTAGTGACTCCTCTCGCCATTACTCCACTAGCCTTTATGTCCAACTCCACAAATTCCCAGCTAAATCCCATCCTTCCTCTGCCTGTGATTTAGCGCTCATACTGTCTGTTGAAGCCAATGGCATGTCGTCCTCACAGCCATTTGCTTGTTTATACAAGAAAATCGTAGGCACTCTCTCTGTTGCGCAGGGGAAACTCACCTGGAGCGCCGCTGGAGCCTCTACCCCTACGGTTGACCTCCAATTGCCTCAAATCTCCAAACTCCAGGCCACGCCTGAATCGTCGGCGAAATGCATCCTAAAGGTCGTGGCCAAGTCCGGCGACCAGGAGACAAACTATTTATTCAACTTTGTTGAGAGATCTGGCATGAACGAGGCTAAAACGGTGCTGCAGGCTGCTGTCCAGTCGAGCACTATAGCGACCCCAGAGCCGAAATCTGCGCCAGAGCAGCCTTCGCAGGCAGCTCAAGCTGCCCCAAATGGCTCTGGCGCGCTATCAACACCATCCAGGGCCTCTTCCACTCCCGTACCTGAGCAGCAGCCACCCCAAAATGGTCTCAGTCTCGACGAGAAGTCTCTTCTCCAGAACTTTGCTCTTCAGAGAAATCTATTGGAGGAAAACAAGGACCTCAAGCGCATGTTCCAGGAAACTGTAGTGCAGGGAGGGCTTGGCAATGACGAGTTTTGGGAATCGCGAATCCACTTGCTGCGTACATTTGCCCTGGAATCGTCGCAGAAAAAGGGACCCTACAACGTTCTCTCGACGATCCGGCCCACCACAACATCCGACAACAAGCTGAACGTGTCTCTGACTCGTGAAAAGATTCACGATATTTTTGAGCAATATCCCCTGGTGCGACAAGCTTACAACGAGACAGTACCGAAGCTTTCCGAGTCGGAGTTTTGGGGCAGGTTCTTCACTTCACGACTTTTCCGCAAACTTAGAGGCGAAAAAGAATCGTCGACCGACAACCCAGATCCGGTTCTTGACCGGTATTTGGCAGAAATTGATGTTGATGCTGTTGATCGGCCCAGCGAAGAGGCCCAGACAATCACATCAAACGGCGTGCCTTTTTATCTAGACGTCGAGGGCAACGAGGAAAACGATCCTCAGAAACTTGGAAACCGCCCCGACCTCACCATGGTGGCTGGTAAAACGGGAAGAGACACAATGTCACTCATCCGCACAATGAACAGACTCAGTCAACGCATGGCACACTCGGGTAATGATGATTCAGAGCAAAACTTGGACAGCGAACTCAAGCTGCGCGGCTTGGAAAATCAGGAAGAAACAGAATATGTGGCTTTGTCGGTCAGAGAGGATAGTGTTGAGCCAATGGATACCACTGACGATACTGCACCCCCGCCTGACCTTAGTAAGTTCGAAGGACTATTTCGCCCCACTGTTGATTTGGAGAGTGTCAAGGATCGGGAAGATATTATTCAAGAAGTGAATACCCATATTATCAATGTCACACGCCAGGCTGTGGAAGAGTCGTCGGAACAGTACAGTCTCGCGCAATCTTCGGAGGAAAAGAAGCTAACTGACCACGTGCAAATGTGTTACGCAACGTCAACTGAATTTCTGCGACATTTCTGGAGTCACTATCTATCTGGAGATCCAGCCCAGGCTGCGCCACTAGCCAAAATATATGCCTCATTGTTGAAAAGCGTTGAGCGCGTTAAGGCAGTGATTGATGATGCAGAGGAAAGCGAGAGAGAAAAGGTTGCACATGCTTTGCAACCGCTGTTGGCGTCAATAGACAAGGCTCAGACAGTGTACAATAAGGAGCTGAGTGCAAGCTAAAATAGAAAAAATGCATGTAAATACTATGTAGTTATAATTTATGCTGTCGTGGAGAGTCGCTCTACTGAAGGCCATTAGCAACCTTGAAGCTGTCCCACGCCTTGTTCAGCGTGATGAATACCGCCTGTGCAACCATCTGCTGTTCTGTTGTCGCGTTCGCCGGTACCTTATCCGGATGCGTTTTTGCAACCGCCTTGAGATAGGCGATTTTCACCTTTTTTGGCACCACAAGTTCGGCCAGTGACACGGGCTTCCATGACAGCTCCGGCCACAAGACGGTGTCAAGAGATGAGATGAGGGCGCGAAGGTTATCCTCCTTACCACCCTTCCATCCATTGATCTTCGCTTCGACTGAGTCTGTAAGAGCAAACTTCTCTTCCTCGAACTTCTGCGAAGCGGCAGCCTGGTCTCTGACTCTGTTGACTGACTCTTGGGCAGACACTGATGGTGCGGCAGGCTGTCGTGGGCGGGGACGTGAAGCGGCAGCTGTGGCCGGCTTTGGTGCTGACTTTGGAGCTGGATCAGTATGCTGTTTGCAGCGTCTACGTCCATCGATGGCCTGCTTGGAAGAAAAGCCATTGTTGAGCAGCAAGTCCCAAGAGGATTGGGCTTCCGCGAACCTTTCCAAGTGTTCTTGAGCCTCAGCCTGCCGAGAGATCAGCTTGGACCAGATTTCCGCCAAAGACTTGCCAGTCTCAGCTTCCTCGCCTACGCCAAATGAGGGGCCAATGATGGCGATGCCCTCCTGGGCATCGCTGAGAGCAGCCTTGGAGTCTCCCAGTTTCAAGTAGCAAGCTGCACGGTTCGAGAGAACAATAGTGCGTAGTAGATGGTTCGGCGGGATGCTTTCTAGAGCCTGAGAGTACTTTTCCATTGCTGTTGAGAAATCGCCCAGCTTGAAGGCCGAGGAGCCTTCTGTTCGGGACATGGTGGCCATATCGAGAGCAGTAGAGGAGATGGTGACTGCTTGGCGAGGGGAGGCGGCTCGAGCAGGCGATGCTGTGGAAGTGGGAGTTTCAACAGAAGAGGGTGTTGTTGAGTTGGAAGCAGGCTTGCGATCGCGTCGGCGGACTGGCAAAGCAAACTGATCCTCACCAGTATCAATTAGGGTCTGCTGTTTGAACTTCTGGGCCATCGACAGCTGCGGGGTGCTAGAGGCCGGGCGTGTCACAGGCGTAGAGCCTGGTCGAGACGATGGGGGAGTGACTTTTGGCGTCGATGCAGAAGTGGCCGGGCGCGCTGTGGGCGCGGCAGCCTGAGGGGTAGGGCCGCGCGACGACGGTACAGGCGAGGCAGTCTGGGGAGTAGGTCGATGCCAATCGGCTTCAGAGCGCTCTGGATGTCTGCGGGCGCGCTCCAGCTCCTTCTCTCTGCGCTGCTCCTTTTCTTTGCGCTCTCGCTCGGCTCGTTGCTCCTTTTCCTCCACTTTGAGATGCTCCATAGTCTGCCGAGCGCGCTCCAGGTCGTGGACCATTGAGTCATCGCGATAGCCCTGTTTCTGCTGCTGGGCCATCCACACTGGCATGCCATTGCTTGACTGCGGGCGGTTATACTGGTCGATAGCCTTGGCGAGATTCTTGCGGCCCTTGGAGAAGAGGCTGTTTGCTTTGGAGAATAGCTGGGCAGAGATCTCTTGCGCGGCCTTGGCATACTCGCCAAGATCGTCGCCCTGCTGCTGGTGCCGCTGGTTGTATCGCATGTCGTGTTCGCTCTGCCACCCGTCATCATCGTCGTCGTCATCGCCCCCAATCTCGTCGTAGTGCGGATTTGGCTTGCGCGTCTGGGCGTGGGCGGCGTTCATGAGATGCTCAATGGCGCCCTGTAGATCTTGGCCCGAGGGGGTCGCTGCCAAAGCCTCGTTGGCCTTGTCGATAGGGAAGCCCATGTCTACGAGCTCTGCCAGAGCCTGGTCCCGAGCATTACCGGAGGAAGGCGCTACCGATGGGCTGGCAGCAGCAGGCTGCTGCTCCAGAAAGTCATCCAAAGCCTCTGAACCGTCCCCTCCAGCGCTTTGCTCCAAACTTTGTGCACTTTGCCCCGAATTCTGCGCACTTTGCCCCGAATTCTGCGCACTTTGCCCCGCATTCTGCGCTGACTGTGCAGGCTTGTTGAACACGTCAAATAGATCGTCAATCTCGTCCTTCTCGACCGAAATGGTCGGCTGAGGTGTCGCTGGCTTGCTGCCAAGACCTGAGAGCAGATCCAGGTCTAAAAGGCCCGCTGCTGGCGGTGCCGGAGAGGCTCGAGACGACACTCCGCCGGAAGACAGGCCGGCCTCGTACTTCTGCCGCTCGGCCAGGGTCATCCGCGACACGTCCTGTTTCTTGGGCTTGCTGCCTGCATCCCAGTTCAGCCCTGCAAACGAGTCCATTGTGAGCTTTGCGGTGTCTAGAGAGTGTATTGTTTAGAGGGCTGTGGAGTGCTGTCGTGGAGATACTCCATCCGGCGAGGTGGGGCAGTGCCCCGCGGCCGGCTGCCGGCTGCAGCATCTATTCAAGGTTCACTGTTCGGCTGGTGAGCGACAAGCCGCTTTTGAAATGTGTTGCCGCTGCCAGGCTAGATCGTCTGACTAGCTGGTTTAACGTTCCCTCGCTCAGCTGTGTCCTCAGGCTCAGCATTACCTAGCGCTTCATTTCATGCCTTGCCGATCGTCAGCACAGCCGTGCAGATAGTGAAATTTCAGGCCGCGAGCAGGCGAGCACTGGGCTCCAAACGCGGAGCTCTGGCCGCCAAAGGCGCGCTCAGGTCTAGTTCTACAAGCGTAATATAGGCATCCGGCCCGGCTGAGGCTCTGCCCCAAAATTTATGGTGCTGCTCACGCTCGCTCGCTCGCTCGCTACCTGCTGCTGGATCGTGGGACGCAACGGCACGACCATTAGTGAATATGGAGCCAGCGAGCACTGAGGATATTAAGCAGAGTAACAGCCGCCGCGCGAGTGCCCAGTATGGTCAGGTGGAAGTAATTGAGCCTCGGCTTGAACATCAGCTCGAACAGAAGCGCGCCGCGCTCTGCTCCGCCAAGATGGCACAAGCAGCACAGCCGTGCTTTCGGTGAAATTTCAGCAAACAGTAAGAAAGAACCGAGGAGTCCAAGGGCTGTGGCCTGGCCACAGGAAGCAAACTTTCGGGCATGATTCGTGTTCCTGGACTTTTAAATTTGCCCGCGCCCTAACATGTGGGCGGTGCGAGGCACAAGGGAGATCACCGTGGCGCGACGATCCCAGAGGGCCGCGGGCCGGGCATTGAGAGGAGACGGCCCCACGGAGTCTCCAATGGCCCCGAGCCGAGCGAGGCAACTCAGTGCGGGCGCCAGTACTACGACAGGTGGTGCAGCTTAGCCGCCTACAGAAGGTTGCATCGAATCCCCTTTGGTGGGATAGAGAGTAGTGGGGGGACGCGGGGGAACGCGGGGCGCAAGAGGATGGGCGATGAGGACTGGGTGGAAGAGATGCGAAGATCCTGGAAGGTCACCGGGGGCTGTTCGGGCCGTATTGTATTAGCCTCCAGAAACCTCCTTTATTTTGCCCTTCTAACTGCCGCTGGAGCCTCCCCACTCCCACCAGTGCCCTCGGCCAACGGGTGCATTATTGCTGCCATCATCGCGGTGGCAGAGCCACAGCAGGTGGCGCGTATTTCAGCGGCTACAATAACCCCTGTAGATGCGTGGCGGAAAGGGCGAGGAACGGGTAACGGATGACCGCTGTGGCCGCCTTGGAGGCGACACGGTCGTGCCGATCGGGAACGCTGCAGTGGGACAAGTAGAGCAACAAGAACGCGTAGGGGCAGGCACTGGCAGAACAGCACTGGCAGTCAATCGCAGTACAAGGCCCTAGCCTATGCCAAACCCTTCTAACCCCCATGCTTATCCCTAACTTCACGTGCAGTGCATGGTTTCGTCTGGTCTTACCATGCCAGGCGCAGGTGCAGCAAGCGCGGCGGAGGAAGCCGAAGTGACAGCTCTGAGGCGGGCTGCGGCCGGCCGGCCGTCCGGCAAAAGTCTCAAATACCCGGACACGGTGCGGATCTGTGGTCTACAAGACTGTAATAACCTGCTAGCCATTACTTTCAAGAGCATTTTTCAACGCAGCATTTTTCTCCCTCTTTTCTGAGCTTGCTTTCTTTCCGCTGGCCCCTTCCAGTCACGGATATCCCCGGCTGTCACCCCCAAGCTTACGCACTGTCTGGTGGATGCCGCAGATGCTGCCACCGCCCTGCGCCCGAAAAGGTACCTAGCTTGGCTGTTTTGCTCTTCGGGCCGATCCCGGCCGTGGCACAGCTATATATGACGAGTGGTCTGCAATCACAACGGCCAAATGCCTTCATGCCAGTGTCCACCTGTCAGTTGTGCAGGCCTGCACCCATGGTGGGGTCCCTGCATCACTAGCGTCGGAAGCGTGCCGAGATGCTCCTGTCAAAAATCAGCAGCAACTGAGGGTTCTACTGTGAAGTGATTTTGAGATGGGGTTTTTAAGCACTTGAGTCTTTCTTTGAAAGCTTTGGATCAGTATGCCGGGCTTTTCCGGTATTTTCTTCTTTCGCCTGCTTGTTCTCCAAACCATTCATTATAAATACTAAGAAAAATACGGATGCAAGGCGTCCATGGTGCTTTCCCACCGCCTGACAAGTGGCCATGCTCGTTTGGCTTCAAAACAGCCACTCACCATCTTCATAATCACAGGCACGCTGTTGGCCCCGTTCACGTCAACAAATCCATCGTCGCCCAGAAGTTTGGCTGGTCCTCCGTTACGAATCCACTCCAGCGGTTCGTCTGGCGAGCTGTCTAGGCGTACCGCTTTCCCTTCAACTCGCCCGGGAGCTTCAAGCCCTGCCCTTGCAAACCACAGCAAGTAGAGGCCGGCGGCGTACATCCTCAAAACCTCGCCCGGCGTCGAGCCCGCGCGGTTTCGGGCCACCGCTAAAATCTGGCAAGCTCTCCAGGCCATCGTGCGTGCTGTCTCGGGATCCCGACGAATAGCTGCCACCACCTCGTGTGTGCGCTCTGCGCTCGGAAATTGCGACGCATAGTGCATCAGGCCCATCAGCCGCTGCTTGCACATAGACGAAAAGGACACAATCATGGCCACTACAGCTGTGTCAACTGGATCAGCAAAGTTCATGGAACCAAGAATTGTCTGGAGCCCTTCAACCAGCTGTATCTTCGGCGACATTGGCAGGGCCTTGAAATTGGTACATGCCTCAATTTCGTAATAATCCGACAGGGTGCGACCAAGAGACTGTGCCAAAATGCGTTTAGAAAACCCGTTGAGACCAGCATCAAGCTCTCTCTTACCGAGAACCTTGGACAGACTGTCCTGATAGCTAGCACCGTCCCTCCAAGGGGTCTTGCCGCGCCAGGCGGCCTCCTCGCAGGGTAGGGTGTTGTTGATGTCCGACAGGCACACAAAGGGCCGAGATGCAGAGAGAGATGACATGCTGCAGTCAAACTCGAAAATGAGCCAAAACACGCGCTTGTCATATTCGTATTGTTGCCAGTCTCCTCCATATTTGAGATCAAAGTAGCCGAGGCGTTTGGCCAGAGACGCCAGAGCTGAGCGGAGCATTTCGGCCTTGGCGTTCAGCCATGTGTTGGCACTCAAGAAGCAGTAAATGCTGACAAGCGCCATGGCTTCGAGACACCATGTTTGCTCTGTAACCGTGTCGCCGGATTCAATTGCAGCGCAAAAGTATTTGACAAGAGTTGTAGCAACACTGTCTGCAGAGGTGCGCTGACCAGGCAGATTTGAGTATGCCGCTCCGAGGATAGACATGGCAGCCAGGTGTACATGGGGAGTGGCTGCCGTGTAGCTTCTGCCCGATGATGGCGTGTACCAGCACGTTTCAAAAAAAATGGGCAGGTTCACCTCGAGACTTTGCCTAGATGGGAGCTCATCGTCCAGTTCCTGAGAAGGTGGCCGCACACTGCTTGGCTTGAGGATTCTTGATGGCGGCGATGCCGCTGGAGATGTAGTTTCCGACTCGCGCCTCTCCAAGTCTGCGATCACCTTATGAAGGGGTGGCAGCACAAAGTGATTGGGCATTGGAGCTTCCTTCACCTGCGCTGGAGTCCATGATCCACTCCATGAACTGTTCGAATTACGAGGTTCACTGGATGCGGCGCTGTTAGACCTTTCGTATAGCCTTGGCGAGCTTCTACTAGGCAACGAAAGTGGAGAAGTAGCCGCGACTGTCGATTGCTCCGAAGAAGGTCGGGATGGCTCTTGGTATTTCTCATGACTATGCTGTGGCTGTGGCTGAGGCTGAGTCTGGGACTGGGGCCGTGGCTGAGGCAGCTGAAGCGCTGGCTGATGCTGGGGCCAATAGAGGCGAGCCTCGGGGATTGTGGCAGGAACGTAAGCTGGACCATGTGCAGGCGAGTGTGCAACTGAAGATGGCAGTGGTGGAGGCGGGAACTGTGGTCCGCGAATGCCGGTGTGCATGGGCGGAGGTGGCAGCTGTTTCTGTGGTGGATGATGGAAAGACGGTGGCAGGTGGTCAGAAGCTGTGGCCACATAGTAGCCCGGTGCCGCAGCATAGTGGGGTGAACCCAGTAGAGCGCCTCCAGCGTAGTGTCTGAGCTGATGTGTCGGCACGGCAGTGTTGGCAGCCGCGATTTGCTGCTGCAAACGATTGTGCTCAAAGATTGTGACTGGGCCGGGATCACATGGCAGGCCTCTGCGTCGGCAGTTACCGCACTGGATACCGCCCGAGCACTTGAGTTTGGAAGCAGCACATCGAGAGCAAGATCTGCGCCTGGATTTGCGCTCGCCGCGCTCAGTGAGATGGACAGCTGTTTTGTGCCTGCCAACCACATCCTTTCTTGAAAAAGTTTTGAAGCAGATGTCGCACGAGTATGAGCTTTTGGCTGGAGGTTTAGCAGTATGCGTACCAGATACAGAGTCATGATTGCTGCTACTTGAGGATGAGGCTGGGGACGGCGGTGAGGCGGCGACGACCTTCACAAGTGACGCCATGGAAGTGGTTGGTAGAGGCGAGGCTAGAGAGGTCATTTTAGCAAGGGGACACGCGCGCTGGATGAATGTTTCAATCGAGATTTCGCGGTGCCGTCAAAGAGGCAGAAAGGAGGCTGGTCCAGATTGGTACGGAGGCCCCTTTTTATGAGAGAGCTTAAGCCAGGGTCGGAGAATGAGTGCCGAGTGTCATCCATGCGGGTGCCAAGATGGAGCATTACCGTGCTACGGGAGCACAGGGGTTGCTTTTTCTGTTATGGTGCTTGACTGCGGCCGGCCCCAGTGGCCCGACACCTGGCAGTACTGGGTTAGAGTTCGATCTAACGACAAAGGTACCGGCACGTAGTTGAGCCGAGAGAGCGCTGCCTTGACCCCCTGCTAAAAAAAAAGACTCAGGAAAATGAGAAGAGGTGACCTGCTATTGAACATCTGAAGTGAATCTTGTTTAATCCGGCTATTGGATGTGCCACTCGATTACCGCCACCTCTGGAGAGAAGGAGGCGTTGGCCGGAGGCAGGCGCAGCTGTCACCGAAGACTGTAAAGAACCATTTGGGTATGTGAGCGAGCTGATAGGCGCGGCTCAGCATGCACGGCAGGAGGTACGAGGCGTCTTGGAAAGCTGGTGGAGGGAGAGTTGGGTGGGAGCGCCAGAGGGTGCAAAAGGGACGCAGGAGCAACTCAAGGAGAGCCTTGACAAGACTGAGAGCGACTGAAGATTGGCTATTCGATTTACCAGTATTTTAGTGAGCGTCTTTCAGGCAGCTGGTGTCTGTTTGCGGGCGGGGAGACCGGTATCTCTCACTCTGCAGGTTTGTGCGTTTGACAGCCCGCCTGCAGGCGCCTGCAGGCGGCAGGGCCTGGACCTTGGCGGGTGGGGAGAGGGAAGTTGCGGGGCTTGGCGGATAAGGACGGACGGGCGCCATGCGGTAGTCCCGATGGACCAGTCTGGGAGATGGGTGCGGGTGGCCAAAAGAAGCTTAGGACATTCCACGGGAGTCGGAGCCACTCGCAACTCACGATAATTACCCTTGTGACGTCGGGGTTCCGATGGTCCCGCGCGGGGGTGCAATGGGCTGTGGCTCGCGCGGCCACCCAGCGATTCTACGTCCCAGGCCACGCACTGCATGGAGCTAATGCACAAGGCGGAGCTCACATGCAACTTTAAAGAGGGGGTGAGTCGGGGCACGTGATTTTTTTTCCTTGACAGATGAGGGAATGAAAAGGGCATTTGTATTGACGGAAAGGCGGTGTGGGACATGTTCAGCGCTGTAGCCGGACAAGACGGGCAAAAGTGCGGGAGCCGGCAGTGTTTCTCCCCCTGCCCAAGCTCTTTTCCCTGCTCCTCGGCCGCCCTGGCGTCCAGGCAACCCTACCATACCAACTATAGCACCCAACAGAAAATGGCGGTTTATTGCCGGACCGGTTTGCGCCGACCGCAGAAGTGCCTCATCTGCAGGCCACAGGAAGCTTGTTCCTGCTGTCCATGTCTTGTCAATAATCGCTGGCAGGCAGTGGGGCGCCGGTTGCAGGCGCCTTGGTGCCGTGCCTGTCAATGGATGCTGCTTTCGTGTCTGGGCCTAACCACTGGACCCAGGTGCGAGGAAGCTTTGACAAGGCCCCAATCAGCGGGGCTGCATTATTGAGCACCAGACAATGTGGTCGCTGGGCTCATCGAACCCCGTCCCGGCGGCTCGCAGCCGGGATCCACACTGGGACGTGTGCGCCGTGGAGCACGGAAAAGGTGCAGCAAGAGCGGCGCAGCCCAGCGACGCGTGCTATGCTTTACAGCATGTCCGAATGTGCGGGGCAGCGACCCAGCTCGTTTGTGATGGCAGCTAGCTGTTTCACAAGGGCGTCTGACAAGGGCTGTGTGGCCAGGCAGCGTCCGGGGTCCAGACTTTGGCCTAGACCAGAGCGAATCCGGTCCTGCAACGAGCTTGCATTTTGGCCAAAAAAGCTTACAAAACTCCGTCCTTCCCCGCCTGGACACTCCACCGGCTTCAAAGTCCGCTTGCTCATCCCATGTGGGACCAAAGGTACCATCTTCAGGGCGAACATTACAACTCCGCAACGTTCGCACAGCCCACCCGGAGTCCGGTCATCACCTGAGCGATGCTCTTCAATTAGCTGACAGCCATTTCTGATGCCTGGCTAACCCTAGTCTTGAGAACAAGCATTTGGCACTGCCCCTGGTAGCACTTGCCATCAGCCATTCGCTAACATTTTGCTACTGCCGCCCGCATGTTTGCTTTTGTTCTCGGTCGCCAGCTCCGAGTTGACTCGTCCAGGTTTCACCACCTACATGGCCTCCTGCTGCCCCACTGCCCGCCATCAGAAATGTCAGGCGACACAGCCGTGCACTACGCTACAGCTGCATTAGGTTCGAGAAGCTCTTGGCTGCATACGGGTCTGCATGACACGACAGCTTTGACGTCTGACAAGCTTCACCCTTGTGGAGGCACAACTATAGCACACAGATCCAGCAACCACTACAAGTTGAAAGAACCCGGTGTGCCGCTCATGCATCCTCAAGTATGCGTTGCCCCGCTTCTCCGTGTTCCCTGCACGCCCTGTCAGCCTCGGGGATCAGCACGCCCTCCCTTTCCAGCCTTGAGTAGCCGGTGTTGCAGCAGCACCAGGTCGGCTTTGGGCACAATATGCGATAGACTGCCGGTTGCCGATCTCCAGTGGTGAGGAACTAGAGCAAAAAAGCAACAGGGGTGCAGTACCTTCTGCTTGCAACTCCTCTCCTCCGACGTTATCTGCTACTCGTGGCGTCATGGACGAGCGGGCGGACGGAACGGTGCGCAATAATCATATCGAGCAATGCTTGGTCGGCAGCATGCCGAAAGTCGGTACTGCCAGGCAGTTGCCGATCTTTGGTCAAGGCGTTACGTCATACTTGGGTCACTCTCCGACTTTAGGTCAGCGTTAGGTCATTGTTAGGTCATCGCTTGACGACCCTTGGCAGAGTCCTTTTGACGCTAGCTTACCATCATATTACCAATGCCATCCACAGCTGCTTCAAACTAGCCTCCTCTCACGTATTATGGCGCTTCTATCACGTCAAACAATCCCCTCTGTATGGCTAGCAGAGCTGCGTGGCAAATGTGCCTAACCAACTGCAGACAGGTACATGTGTGCTCAGAATAGTTCATGACAATGTACCAGTGCACATGAGCAGTTACACACCGACGCCACGGACTTTCCGAATTTCCGCCTGCACTGCCGGAGGATTTGTGCGCCGACAATCGGCTTCCGATCGCCGATTGCTCTCCAAACACGGGCTTGTGCGTGTTCCTCGCAGATTCTACATGGAGCAGCTTCGGATATCCGTGTAAGGAAGATCACCGGATATCCATCTCCGGAAGCCAGTTGAAGATCCGGAACGCGTTCCGAAAGCTGGACCCCCGCCTGTCGCCCTGGAGTGCACGGAATTGCCCTAACAAGAAGGGGGATGAGCAACGGTTGGGGCGCTGATGTGCGGTGGGTACAGATGCACTATTCTTTAATTGTCCTATCGTGCCACATGAGGGTCACATTGCAGCCCCCAAGATGAACGGCGGCGAACAGCAAGTCAGCTTACCAAAATGGACAAGTCCGGTCTCAGCCCAAAAACATCATGACGACCGAGGAGCGACTAAGAAAACAAAGATTGAACAAAAAATTGAAAGAAAGAGCGGCTACGCCGCGCAATCAGCCAAGCCGCGAACAGTCAAGATTGTTGGGGATCTCAAGTTTCTTGTGCTGTCAACTTCTAACTACTAAACATAGCCCCTAGTTGTAATTCAAAGAAGGAAGCCAACTAAATGAGCTGAGAATACTGTCTCAGTATCACACTAATGTTGATACCCGGGCTCTCGAACCTCCAGCGATGAGGGGCCAGCGTTTTATATCTTCCCTCATAACTGTATGGCCTAAGAGTGTGTACAAACACTCCTCCGCTCGGTCATCCATGTAGTGCTGTATACTCACTGCTAAAATCAATGTCTAATTCCCTTCATTACTAGATACAGCCTATTTTGTGACGGTGTGGATGGCCGATGCGAGGCGCTCGACGTTGCTAGAGTTCACACCGCAAATCGAGATGCGGCCATCTCTGGTACCATAGATGGAAAACTCCTGGGCCAGACGATCCACCTGCTCTGGACTCAGACCGGTGTAGCAAAACATGCCAATCTGGGAGGTGATGTGGGACCAGTCGTGGGTGGAGCCCAGCTTTTCGAGGTTCTCCTTGAGCAAAGAACGCATCGAGATCATGCGGTCAGCCATGGCCTTGACCTCGCCAAGCCACTGGTCCTTGAGAGCAGGTGTATTGAGAATCTCGGAAGCAATGCGGGCACCGTGGATCGGGGGATTGGAGTAGAGAGGGCGGATGATAATCTTGAGCTGCGACTCGACCTTGGCCTTCTCTTCGGGAGAGGCGCACACAAGGGAAAAGGCGCCAACACGCTCACCATAGAGACCCATGTTCTTGGCGAACGACTGGGTGAGGGCAATTTGGTGGCCCTGCTCCACAAAGTAGCGGACGGCGAACGCGTCGCGGGCAATGTCGCCGGAAGCAAAGCCCTGGTAGGCCATGTCAAAGAAGGGGAACAGGCCGCGCTCCTTGACGACAGCAGAGATCTCCTTCCACTGCTCTTGGGTAGGATCGACACCAGTGGGGTTATGTGCACAGGCGTGGAGCAGCACAGCGGTGCCTGGGGCGGCGGCCTTGAGATCGGCAATCAAGCCGTCAAAGTCAAGGGAGATGGTGGACTTATCGTAGTAGCGGTAAGACTCGACCTCAATGCCAGCATGGTTGAAAACGGCCTTGTGGTTGGCCCACGATGGCGTGGGGAGAATGATCTTCTTGGAGGGCAGGAAGCGGGCAAGAAACTCGGCGCCAATGCGCAGAGCACCGGTACCAGAGATGGTCTGAGTCACTGCCACACGTCCCTCGGTGACTGGGGCGGAGGACTCGCCGTAGGCGAGTTCCACAGCGGCCTTTGTGAATGCAGGAATGCCAGTGATTGGGGCGTACTCCTTGTCGAGAGCCTGTGACAGAAGCAGGCGCTCGGCCTCGCGAACCGTCGGGAGCACGTATGGCTTACCCTCATTGTCACGATAGGCGCCCACGCCGACAGAGACCTTGAGTTCGTTGGGGTCCTTCTTGAAGGCCTCGGTGATGCCAAGAATGGCATCGGGAGGGCCCATCTGGACCGAAGACCAAACAGACGCCTTGCGAATTGAGAGGGCAGCACGCTGAGCGCGGGGAAGTGCACGTCTCACTGTCAACGAGTACATTGTAGGGGTGTGAGAAGAAGGAGATGGAGGAGGAGCTCGGGGAATGTGGGGAGAATATAAAGGGCTGGGAGATGGTTGCTTTTTGTGGGGGAGGGAGGACTTGATTTAGGCGGGGTGGAGGGGTAGGTGGAGAGAAGAGGGAGAGGGAGAGGGAGAGGGAGAGGGAGAGGGAGAGGGAGAGGGAATGGAGTGGGCGATGAGCAGGGAGGAAAGACAGAGTCAGAGAAGGATTACCGGGTCAATTGATCCGAATTGGTGTATCCATAGATTGCAAAGAATCTGGGACATGGTCTTCCATCACAGCGTCCTGCCGCCTGCTGCACTTGACAGCTGGAAGGGTCATGAGCTGATTGTAAAAAAAATCCCCACTGGGCGTTGCCAGCCGCCAACGTCAGCCTGGAGGCGGCCGGTAGCGGCGACAGGGGGAGGTGAAGAAGGCGGTGGGAGTATTTGGAAAGAGCAGACAAAGTAGTAGAACGCCCATAGTCACTGATATTTCGACAAATAATGCGCCCCTTTCTTGTCCTTGCCCCTCCCCCAACCCGCCTGAATTCTCCGAGGTGGTGATGGGAGTCGGGATATTGAGGAACAGCGCGGGGCATTTAGCCGAGGAAGAGAGCTAGTTTGGCCGAGCAACGGGCCGGCGCTTTCCGAAGCTGGTGGATTAAGTGCTACTAAGGTGGGACGCTCGAGTACGCATTGTAGCATTCACAGGAAAACTTGATCCAGCTCGCTCAGCAAACTCTCCTCGAGAAAACATGACTATTAAACTTCCCTTTCGGAAAAAAAAAGACTTGCCGCGGTTGCCTGCAGGTCTGCAGTGTGCAAGGCGAAAGTCCCTGGAGATGGCTGGGAGCAACTAGGAGCAACGAGGAGTTACAAAGGGATGTTTTCAGACAATGGCGCTAATGTCCTGATGACATCTTTGACAAGCTTCAATGCCGGCCGTTCTATTGAACATTGGCACCGGATCAACCTGCACGGCAATTTTCGACCTGCAGTCACTTCTCGACCTGCAGAAATTCGACTAATTCAGTCACAGTTTCCGGGAGTTATTGTGACTCGTGCCTGATTGAGACAGTGAGTATAGGCAATAGAACAGGGCAGTCAATGCCAGGTGCCTTCACGTGCCACTGCCAGAGCACCACTGTGTCTATTACTGTGAGTGCCAGAAGCTGAAGCTTGCATTTGCACCAGTGCGCACCAGTGGGCGCGAGTCCCAGTGGCCGCCACTCACGCTGATGGACGTGCCCCGCAGTGAAAATTAGTGGCTCAGCCACTAATTCCAACAAACAGTAGTGACCCCTACCATCCTAACATGGCCACATGGACACTGGTCCACAATGATGCGCAACAAGCAACGCCAAGATCGCGCAGGAGAGCTCCTCGGATAGCCTACTCAGCCTCTTCAGACGAAGATACTCTTTCCCGCGGTGATTTTGTTGCCACTCTCTCGGAAGAGGGCCTCTTATTGTACTTTGAGGAAGACACCTTGAACCCGGCGCAGGGCCAGGCGTGGATGCTGCTACTTTGCAGAGCAGAAAACATTGACAAAACAGTCAAAATACCCGATGATATTCTGGCCAATGAGCTGTTTCTCACCCCGTACAAGACTCATTCGCCTGTGGCTGACTTGCGCCGGATTTCGGTCCAAGACAACGTTGACACGGCAGAAAATTCGTCCAATAGCATTTGCAGATATCTTCTCGATCAAAAGGCTAAGGCGTGCCGGTCAATTGACCTTGCCAAAATTATTCAGGAGTTGAAATCTACTGCGGGAACTGACATTCCAGCGACAGTTGCGCAGCTGTGCAACGCCAGCAAAAAAAGATCTCGGAAAGTAAAGGACGAGTCAGATCGAGAGCTGCAACAAAGCGATGCCGAGGAAATAAACTTTGGGGAAGAGGGTTCCGAAGACGACTATTTTTCAGAGTCCGAGACTATGACGACTCCTTCCAAAGGCAAAAAGCAAACGCCAAAAAAAGCCAATAAAGCGTCAAAGACCAAACAAGCAGCTTTGCCCAAGACCCCCAAGCGACGCAAAGCTGTGACAAAGGATTCCACGCCTGCTTCCCAGAAACGAAGCACACGTGTTACAGACAGCCCAATGGCCATTGATGAGGAGGGTCTGCTCGACTCGCCAGATACGCCATCTGCTGCAGTTTCACTCCACCGTAACAATGGGGGCATAATCCCACGTCTTCCCCAGCGCATTCCTGTACAGTCTGAGGATGCTGCACACCAGCGTCTAAGAGCCAGTTTTCACTCCACCGCCATCCCAACATCTCTACCCTGTCGAGAATCGCAGTTTTCGTCCATTTTCCTTGCAGTTGAAAATGCCATTGTATCAGGGACCGGATCGTCTCTCTACGTTAGCGGTACCCCAGGCACAGGCAAAACAGCGACTGTGCACGAGGTCGTTGCGCAGCTGGACCTACGAGCGGAGGCTGGCGAAATTCCTGGTTTTCGATTCGTTGAAATCAATGGCATGAAGCTTCCCAACCCACTATTTGCCTACGACATGTTATGGAGTCATCTAAGTAACAGTCGTGTATCGTCTGCGAATGCCTTGAACTTTCTGGAACGGGAGTTCAAACGTGACAATCCAGACCGGCAGCCTATTGTTGTGCTTATGGATGAGCTAGATCAGCTGGTAACGAAAAACCAGGGGGTCATGTACAACTTTTTCAACTGGCCGACGTTTGCCAACTCCAAACTAATTGTCATCGCAGTCGGCAATACCATGGATCTTCCAGAGAGAATTCTCAGCAATAAGATTTCCTCGCGGCTGGGTCTGACACGCATCCAGTTTCCTGGCTACTCCAATGCGCAACTGAAGGAGATTATCGAGAACCGCATTCAAGAAGCCGGGAGCGGGTCATTCTCCGGCGATGCCATTGAATTTGTTTGCCGTAAAATTGCCGGTGTGTCTGGTGACGCGCGACGCGCGCTTGATCTGTGTCGCCGAGCAGCAGATATCGAGGGCCAGCAGACCGGGACTGGTGTGGTGGAAATGAAACATGTGATGCAGGCCATCAACGAATCTTCCATGTCACCAATCACGCAGTACCTAGTTGAGCTACCTCTGGTAAGCAAAATTGTTTTGTGTGCAATCATTACCAGGATCCGAAGGACAGGCAGCAGAGAAACGTCCATGTCGGATGTGCTGGAGGAGAGTGAGAACATTGTATCGATCATGATGGATGGGCCACATCTCCACGAGATGTTGTTTCCAGACGGTCTTGTGCGCATGAAGGGGGTGCAGCACTGCACCACAGAGCTAGTGGAGGGAGGGATTCTTGTGCAGCAGCAGATGAAGGGAGAGAGATGCGCTAATGTGAGGTTGTCTATCAGTGAGATGGACATTAAGGCTGCGCTGAAGGATGATGATAGTGTTGGCAGCATGATTTGAGTTACGAGTACTACTTGTCAGACAAATTTTAATGCGCCAAAAAAAAAAGTCAGATATCATCTGTTTACTTGCATATCTGCTGCGCAGACATATAATAGAATGCATTACTACACTTCCTGATAAATTAATAGCGGCTCGCCAACGTTGAGAATCTCTGGCAGATTCAGCTTGAGATCAAAAGCCTTGGCGAGCACGATTTTGAAAATCTTTTGCACATTGATGGAATGAGAGGTGGAGCAAAAGATGAGCGGAGATTTCATGGCCTTGGCAAACCGCCGTGCCTGCTTGGTGACTTCCTCCTGTTCCTCGGTTTCCAGGTTGACAAACAGATCATACTTTGTGCCAATGAGAAACGGAATGGCCGTTTTATTGAAGCCACGTGCCTGGCGGTACCACTCCTTGACGGAGTTGAGCGTCGATTTGCGCGTTAGATCAAACATGAAGAGAATAGCCACAGCGTCATTGGACACGAGGGGCAGCATGTTGACAAACTCGCGCTGGCCGCCCAGATCCCAGATGGAGAAAATGATTTCGGTATTGCGGATGGAAACAGACTTTTCCATAAAGTTGACCCCCAGGGTCTGGATGTAGTCCTCATCAAACGTGTTTTCCACGTACTTGACCATGAGGGAGGTTTTGCCTATTTGGGCGTCGCCAATCATGCCAACTTTGAGCGAAACGGAGTTTTTGGAGGGCGCTGTCAGGTCGACTGGGCCCTGGTCCTGCGACTGTGTTCGCCGGTGAGCCATGCCTGTGCTGATCCGTTGGACTGTAGGAGGATGAGATGAGCAAAGGGGTGCTTTGGTGTGTTTTGTTTATACCCAAAGGGAGGTAGGCGACGTGTTAGTGGGGCAATGCCCCGGCGGCCAGGGCCGCGCTTCAGTGGAGAGCGCCCGCCCAGTGCAGAGATTTCTCGGTATGCCCTGTGAGTTTCTCGGGCGAGTTTATTGAGTGCCATGCAATGGGGTACTCTTCATCACAAACAGCCCTGTGCGTCCGGCCTGGACCGTGTCGTCAGTGTCGGTCGGGCCGCTCCCTGCACAGGCACGTGATATTCACGTTGGATCCGCGCCTGATCTCGGCGCTTCTCAGCACCAGCCGCAGTAGATCTCAAAGATGCTATCGCTGGAATTGTTCTTCCCCACCGAAATGCAGTTTCTACCTGCTGGTGCTGGCCCAGCCTGTTTGGCAGGTCGGAGCGTCCGGTCTGGTCTGCCGACCCCCGACCTCGCCGTCCCAGTTCATGCTGAGCTCAGTGCAGGCTCTGCGACGGGCAGCTGACTCTCGCTAGGACTCGGGCCGCATAAAAGCTCAAAATAACTGGTTTCACTGGTGCTGCGGCCGTACACACCCAAAATTGTTCCTCTTGCCCAGCAGCTTCCAGCCTTGCCCGCAGACCTCAGCTTGCCGCTGGCCCACCGGCCTCCGACTCCCCACCGAACCCCACCGTCCGGTTATCAGCACGTGTGGGGGGCAACCGGAAAAATTCCAGCCCTAATCAGGTCGGACATAAAGGCACAGGCCGCCACCGACCGGCAAATCTCCTTCTGCCCATTTTTTCCCCCTCGCCATGGATCCATCGGCCCCCAAATGGGGCGGCCAGACCCCATCCTGGCCGTCCGCCTTGTTCGCCGCTGTCAGCCCCTACCGGGTGCTACTGGCATCGGGGGCAGCAGCCATGACAAGCAACTCGATTGTCTTTCCTGTAGATTCCATCAAAACTCGGCAGCAAACGCATCACTACCGAAACTCTCTTGAGTGCGTGCTGGATACCTATCGCAATGAGGGCGTACGTGGGTTTTACCGAGGCATTCTCGCCCCGCTTGCTTCTGTCTGTGTAATTCGAACGGCTGCCATGACCACCTACGAAACCTGTCTCAAGTCGTCCATGGCCAGGTTTCGCCCAGCAAGCCAATTGGATCGTGCCAAGCTAGTTGTGCTCTCTTCAATGGCTTCGGGCTTTGTCACCTCCGTACTTGCCTGCCCAGCCGATATGCTCAAGCTGGCAGCCCAGCTGCACAAGATGATGGAGCGGGATGCTACCACGCCGGTCAAGCACACTGGCATCAAGGGTGGAACAGTACAGGTCGCAAAATACATTTATCGGCGAGGTGGCATCGCAGCCTTCTATACCGGCTACAGGTACCATCTCACGCGCGAGCTTATTGGCGCCTCCCTCTACCTCGCTGGCTATGATACCGTCAAGAGACACACTCAGGCCATGTTGCCAGCTCAGTATTTGCCACTTGCAATTGCCATATCAGGATCCATGGCAGGTATGCTCTGCTGGACAGTAGTATACCCCATCGACACCTACAAAAACCGCGTCCAGCGCGACATGTATTCAGACTTGCTGGCCCTCCATCTAGACCCCACAAAGGAGCCTCGCCAGGCAAGAACTTTTTTCAGCTCTCTGTCTCCCAGCATGTATAGGGGCCTTCTAATATCCAACTTTCGCTCTGCCCTCGCAGGCATGATCTTCTTCTCCTGCTATGAGTTTTACTCTTCTCTGCTGACATGATGATATACAAATTTCATTCAAGACAGTATCGACTGTCTGCTGTAAATAATAAGTTAATTAGATCACTCAATCATCCTTCCCTTCTTCCTTGTGCTGGTTCCTGATACGAGAGCTGCGGCGCACAGGGAGTGGCTTCGGCACAGTGCTTTTCTTGGCTGCCTTCTTGGGCGGATTCATCTTACGCTGGCTTCCTCTCTTCTTCGAGCTTTTGGGGGATGTTGTTTCCACGAAAGGGTTGTCTTCGTCCTCAGCAATGCTCTCGACTGGCCCTTCTGTAAACGGATCCTGATTCTTAGTTTCGAGAGACACATCTCTCGTAACCAGATCCTCGATGCCGTTACCGTCAAATTGTTCAATCGCACCAAGATAATCTACCTCTGGTACCACTGGAGCAAGTTCATCATCGTCGTTGCTAAAGGTGGAAGTCGGCCTTCTCCGTCGAGAATCAGAGCCTTGCCCAGAAAGCATCAATTGCAAGTCACTAGGAGCACCAGGCTCTACTTCCTCAGTTAGTTGAGGAGGATGCTCATTGTGGAACTCTGCTATTCCAGAACCTAGCACTGAAGGTTTGGCAAGGTCTGAAACAGCGCTGACGAATGAATCACTGTCGTCATCAGAAAGAGCCTGCGGCTTTAGAGAAAGCCCATCAAGGCTTTCTTCTCCTCTGGTAGTGAGACCACCAACAGATGGAACCATTGATTGTGTAGCTTCAATGGCCTCGATATCATTAGCAATATCGTGTTCGCTATGATCTTCAATCACAGGCACGTTATGCAGATCAGATGCAACTTCCTTCCCGTCTACAGCGTCAAGTTCCATTGCCTCCGCATCAACAGCCTTCTGCTCAGACTCATCAGCCCTATGTCGGTCAGCCTCCAATTTCGTAAATGCATCTAGACCATTGATATCCATTTTCTCGGATCCCAGTCTTTCAGCTTCCACTCTCTCAGCCTCAAGCCTTTCAGCTTCCACTCTCTCAGCCTCAAGCCTTTCAGTCTCCAGCCTTTCAGCCTCTAGCCTTTCAGCCTCCAGCCTTTCAGCTTCCAGCCTTGCTGCCTCAGCTTCACGTCTCTCAGCCTCCAGCCTTTCAGCTTCAGCTTCGTGCCTCCCAGCCTCTAGCTTTTCAGCCTCAGCTTCACTTCTCTCAGCCTCACGCTTCTCTGCTTCACGTCTCTCAGCCTCACGCCTCTCGGCTTCACTTCTGTCGGCCTCTGCTCGTGCAAGCTTAGCAGCTTCTAATTGACTTTCGAAAAGCACTGCAATACTACTGCGAATAAGCTCCAGCGCATCACTATCTGTCAAATGCTTGAAAGCTTCATCTTCAGACAAAGAGTCTTTCCACTGAGTGTAGTGATAATTACTGAGCTCAGTGATGCGAGAGTCATGGCTTTCTGCTATAGGATGCAAGAAATCCTGCAACGCTAATTCTTCCTTCCATAGTTGCACCCATCTTGATTCACTTGATGCAATAAAACCGTTGACGCGAGCGACCTCTTCTGCCAGTGCTCTTTCAACTATCTCACGTTGTCTCTCCTTTTCAGCCTTCTCTTCCTCTTCAGCTAGCTTGCGCTTCTTTTCTTCCTCAATTTCAACAGCCCTTTGGTCCATGTATTTGAGGAATTGAACCGTCCTTTCTTTCAGATTGGAAAATTGCTCACTGAAATACTTGCTTGGTTCCGCAGGCAAAGGCGAAAGAGAGTCATCGTCAGCTTCCTGGGGTTCAACAATCTCCATTTGATCCTCGATTGAAATTGCTGGTTGTGTTTCAGCATTTTGAGAAGCAGATTTTTCCATAGAGATGAAAGAATGGCCGAAGGTGAAAGAGGCATCTACACGATTTAAGCCCCAGGAAAATGGATCATTACCCAGTGACACATCTGCACCGAAAGGATCTCTTACGACTGGCCCTGTGGGAATATGTTCCTGTTCCTGTTGCTGTTCCTGTTGCTGTTCAGTGACTGGAGCCATATCTTTCTTGGATTCTTCCAGAGGTTCTTCAACGATTTCGTCTACTGCCATTTCCGCCGCCTCTTCCACAGTCTCGTCCACTTCTTCCGCCACAGCTTCTGCCATTTTTCCGTCAAGTTCTTCAGCAATTTCTTCAGCAATTTCTTTAGTTGCTTCTTCGGCAAACTCCGCTGCTACTCCATCGGCAATTTCCGCAGCGACTTCCTGCGTAACTTTGTCTGTAGATTTGTTGGTGGCGCCGGTAGAATTGATCGCATCATCCTCAACTTTTCCATCAAGCGCTTCTTGAACACCCTCTGCAAACAATTCTTCGCCCTTGTGGCCTTGTCGCTGAAGATCAGGGTGCATGAATTCATTATCAACATGGAGGTCGTCAGTAATGTGCATGTCTGGATCCAAATAAATATCCTCTGCTGAGGCTTCGTCAAGATCAGGGTCGTAGGCATTAACAGGCTGAAGGCCTGCCTCAATAGAGGCCGAGTGAAAAGTTGGATGTGATGCCATGTTAGCAAGCACCTCTAGTCCTCCCTTTTGATGTATGCTGAAAGGGGCACTGTGTTCGTCGTATTGATAGCCGTCCTCATCATCATAATCCTGCTCTTCGTCTACCTCTTCCATATCTTCTTCGCCATCAAAATCCTCTGACTCGTCTTGGACATCGCTTGAGTCCTCATCACCGATTCGTTGAGGGGATTCCTCAGATTCCTCTTCATCGCTATCGAGAATAACAACAGCGGAATCGGGGTCATTGGCATGGAGTTGACCATTTTGGAGAGCTGGCATAGCGTAATTATCAACTGCGGCATAGCCTTCTTCGCCTTCTTCTTCGTCTTCTTCTTCTTCGTCTTCTTCTTCCTCCTCTTCTTCAGCTGATTCGCTATCGCTTTCCTGTGATGAAGCGTCTTTTGCCTCTTCACTTGCTTGTGGCAGAGCTGCGGCCCCGGCATTGAACTCTTCAAGGCCGCTGTCAAAGAGATCATCGACTTCTTCAACTTCTATTTCAGCAAAGTCGGGTAAGCTCTGGGACTGAGCGTCATCGGCGGTGTCAATGCTAGCCACCATACCAGCTTCACCTGCCTCATGCAAGACCGTTTGAGCTGGCTCCTGGGCAGCACGCTCACGAGCCAACTTTTCTAGCTCTGCCTGCTCTTGCAGATAAGCTGCCTCGCTGGCTTCATTCAGCTGGCTGATTTCCCGAGCAAATGCAAGAGACTCGTCAGCAACAGACTGAAACGACATGTCCCCATTAACAGAATGACTTGTGAGCCGCTCAGTTGGCTCTGGCTGGTTTGTGGGCTGCTCACTGGACGGCTCAGTGGCGGTCGCACTCCACAGACGAGTTGGCAGAGAATCCATAGCATTTCCGCCTGGAGCTGGCCTGGAAAAAGAACCAATTGACGATCCCAAAAAGTCGCTGGCGGAATCGTCCAGTTTTGAGCGTTTTTCAAGCGGTGTAGCCTCATCCTGAGAGGCCAGCTCGTCGCGGGCACGTTTCTGGCTAGAAAAGCTTCGGAACAGATTGCCCAACTTCTCAAACGAAGAGGCAGGATCAGCCGAGCCAGCCGATTCAATTTCCTGAACCTTTTTACGCTCCACCTGAAGCTCGAATTCGTTCTGCTCTCGAATATTCTGCTCGTTTTTTAGGGCCGTTTTGGCCTTGCTCTTGATGTTGGAAAGAAAAGTGGCAATGCCCTGGCCTTTGCCTGTCTCGCTGCCACGAGAAGCAGAGGTCGGTTTTCGTGCAAAGGGAGACAACTTGCGACTTGCTGGCGGCGTCGACGACGTCAGCGAAAGTCGTCGTCGGTCAGGCATAGGCGATGTAGTGTGGAGTTTGGCAAGTGTAGTGAGAATGGGTAGAAATTAGTGGGAGTTAGTGGTTGACAGGGGCCGCTGGTGGGGGAGGCTGCGCTGCTAAGCCCAAGAGAGGAAAGAAAATAGCTGACGAAAACGCCAGAGTAACAGGGAATACGTCTATTTGAGTTGAGGTCTCACAAGATAGCTACACGCTTTTCAGACACCTGCATCTCAGACCAATCTAACTGATGCAGTATAGCTCCCAAACCATCGACAAGAAGCGCAATGAAGCGCCTGGATGAACAATGCGACTCCAGCCGAACCAAGCCGCTATTTAGATCCAGAATTCCCTATAAATAAACTGCCGTACATAATTACCCACTCAAAAAAGAACTTCAAACAATATCAGAAAGCAGTGGCTTCTCTTCAATCGCCCCGACATGGGACTTTTCAGCGGGCTTCTCGTCCCCATTATCCTCCTCAGCCT
The DNA here is from genome assembly GCA_030561725.1 of Grinbergsozyma bentonensis. Lineage (NCBI taxonomy): Eukaryota > Fungi > Ascomycota > Dipodascomycetes > Dipodascales > Trichomonascaceae > Grinbergsozyma > Grinbergsozyma bentonensis. The sequence goes on along the minus strand of JAKTYB010000011.1, from coordinate 53,467 downwards.
TGGCTGCCAGAGCTCTTCTTCTGCGTACCAGATAATGATGGAGGATGCCAGCAACACACGCATAACCAAAACATGAGAGTAGCCAGAAGGCATCCCTCTCCTCACCTCTCTTCTTCTCAAAGAAATCTTGAAGGTAAGCTTTGAGCCCGATTGCCATCGTGTGGGCGCAGGGAGCGAAATGGATGCCAACATTTCCGCGCATGTTGGCCAGATCCTCGGCCGAACCCTCCAAAACACGCACGACAGGGATGGTAACATCATGGGAACGCACTTCTTTGGATAGTCCAAACCGGGCTATGCGCATGAGATGCGTAGTGTCGACGAACTCGACAAAAACAACAGCAACAGCGCCAGCGTCCTGTGCGTGAACAGCCTTCTCAGCAAAAGAACAAAAGCCTCTTGGCAACACAGCAATTTGCCCCTTGAGAGACTCCTTCTCCAGAGGAGCGCACCCAAAATCATCAATAAAGGCAAGAGGGGCAGAGTCAATGTCGGTGAGAGGGCCAAAACTGGCGGCTCTGGCGTCCACTCCGCCACAGCCACTAGCAGCCTGGGAGGCGTGAGCAATGCCATGGCGTATGCGACTGTGCATTCCATGGCCCTTCTTGCCAAAGTGCTCGCTGTGCGTCTTCTCAGCAGGCGAAATCATGGCAATCCGCGGGAAGTAGTCAGCACGGTCTCCGTTGCTCAAGTTCATTACTGCGTAGCCAACATTTGTGACTACGCCATAAAATAACGGATAGATCAAAACAAGGGCTAGATAAAAGCCCAAAACTAGCTTGGCCAGAGCCCAATGATCTTTCAACATGGTGTGGGGAGGAGGGTTGGAGATACAATGGTTGCATGCCCGTGCAGCAGGGCGCATGCGGCTTGCGCTGGTACGAGGTACCAGATCAGCGGGAGTCAAAATGGCGACGATTCCAGGTGGGACACAAAAGCTCGGCAGAATTAGCGGCAAGATAGCTGTTACGTACGTTTATACACTTCCTCTTTAGATCCTCGGGCCACTGAGTTCAGTCGGCGCTCGTTTTGCCTGCACGTGAGATCAGGGCGCGCGGCTATTAAGCTCCTCCTGGCTCTCTGAGTGCAGACTGTTTTAGTAGGCCTTTGGCGTGGGCGCTCCGAGGAGGACGGGAGGAGGCTAGTGGGAATGTGGGGCAACGGTTCGAGCTGTCGTGTGGGTACAGCGTAGTGTGAGCGGGCTAGAGACAACCAGGTCTGCCAACAATTTGGGGGGAGCAAGTCATATTGTCCTCAGTCTTATCCCCTATTTTTTGCGATAGACATTTTTTCTTCTGTTAGTCCCCAACTCGTTCTTTCCACTATAGTAGTCACTCACTGGAATCCTACTGACACATTACTGAGTAGTCGTCTCCCCTGGGACCCCCTGGAACAGCCCACGCAGACACGTTCCTCCTTCCATCACGATGCACCCGGTCAAAATCTCATATACTGACCCGTTCAACGTCTTTGACAAGATCAAGAACGGGCTCTATGACCGTCTGCCTCTCCACAATATCCATTGGTCGCCGCCAGACCGCCCCCTGCGCACCATTTCCAAGCTTGACTTTCTGTTTGAGCGCAAAGAGCAGGGCGTGGAGGTCGAAAAGCACCAGATCCTAGGCGTTTCCTCTACCGCAGTTCTCGAGATTCTACTCGTCACTTGCAATGACTCGGAGACTTACAAATCCTCGGTGCGCACAATGATCCGAACTTGGGTTTCTGGCGTGGCGTCTTCACGCGACCCCACCGAATGGCTCGTGGTGCTCTACATTCCGCCCACAACGAAGGTGTCCTCCACAAAGCGCTTCAAAAGCTCGGTGTTTGAGAAAATCAAGTCTGATTTCAATTCGGGCTCCAAAAAGGACCGCTGTGTGCTAATCACGTCCAACATCACCTCGGAGCTGTCTCAGGTCGTGTCCCGATCAGGCACTCCGTTGAAAGAGACTCATAATACTAATGACGATGATGGTGTCTCAGTGGCCGACTCTGTAGACTCTACAGCTTCTGCGACTACTTCCACACTGGCTAATGGCCCAAAGCCCGGCCCGCGACCCTCCCTGAATAGATCCGAGGCCTCTCTCAGCACCGCCAACGATGACTACATGACAGCTCTGGACTTTTGCTGGCGTGATTTCATGGCTAAGCTCAAGGAGGGCCTTTTAGATGCATTTGGTCGCCGTGTTGATGCATATACTGCCGAAATTGACAAGCTCTCAGACCAAAAGGAAGTCATGGGCTGGAACTTTGCCAAGTTTTTTGTCATGAAGGAAGGCCTGGCTCTCACTTTTGAGCATTTTTCTCTATTTGAAGATGCCCTTCTCATTTATGACGAGCTGGAAAAGGCCTTTGACCCCTCCTCATCCTTCATCAAGTCTGTTGGTTTTGACGGGCCTGTGCCATTGACCCTCTTTAAAGGAGACCCACAACAAACTAGAAAAGAAATCATGGCAAATGAAATTTCTTTGTTCGATTTTCACTGCTATTTATTCTCCAGACAGGCCGAGTTGCTTCTCTGTTTGTCCGAAGACGCCAACTCTGGTGGTATTTCTGCCCTGAAGGCAGGCGAGCTGTTTCTCAAACTCAAATCTTTTATCAATGAAATGACAAATCTACTCAACAGCAACAAAATGGCTCCAATCGACATTGATGAGTGGGCTTTCAATATTGCACAGGAGTATCTCGACAAGACTGCGTTCCTTGTTGACGGTGCGACCCCTGAAATTGATGAGGGAAAGGGTGAACTTCAACTTATTATGCGTAATTCAGTCGAGCAGATTGCTTTGTTGACTAAAGGTTGGAAGGTGGAAGGGCCTGTTTCTGACATTTCTTTGGCAGATCAACCCTCTAAGGGCCCAGAGCATGAAGACAAGACACCAACAAATGCCGCAATTGTTGAAGCCATTTCTTCTACTGAAGCGTTTCACAACTTTTTCAAGCATACAACTTCTACTGCGTCAGCTCACTTTCACAAAGCCAACAGAAACTTGACTGTCTACCTACTCTATGCACAATTGGCAGTGCTCTACTACCAAGAAGGGGAATACAAACAGGCTGCTCGTTGGCTGGAAAAGACTCCTTACCTCGATGCTGACCGCGGATGGGAGCTCATGTCGACCAGTTTACAGCTTCTCTACGTCAAGTGCTTGCGTCATCTTTCTAAAGACAAGGATCTGATGGTCTTCTTGATTCAGATTTTGAAACAGCGTAAATACTTGACTGAAGCAGACATTCAGGAAGCTATGTCGGATGTTTTGCGACTGTCAGCAAAGGTCAACCTGTCTTTTAATGATGATTTACTGATCGAGGTACAGAACGTCTCAACTGTAAAGGCCTCGGACGATGTTTATGCAATGAGTATCACCATCAAGAGTTTTTTCCCGGTGGAAGTGACATTTTCAAGTGTGGATCTGGTTCTGACTAGCACGAAGCCCACTGTACCACCCAGCAAGGGTCAGGCACCACAGCCCACGGACATTTCAAGGATTCTGTTTTCGGCCAAAGATGTGGCGTTACGACCTGGCGTAAACAGCATTGTGGTCAGCAGCAGGAAGTTTGTGGAGGGCTCATTCATGACTTCTCGCTGCTCGGTAGCTCGTGACAAGCTCAAGTTTGTGTCTACGACTCTTAAGCAGGACGTCATGTTGTTTCCTATTGCAGGGAATTTCCACACCACTATCAGCCGTCCTGCTGCTCTGCAGCTTCACAAGAAACTACTGCATGTGTCAATTATTGACGAAACTCCAAATCTGGTAGTGAAGGAAGTCAAGGCTTTCTCCGAGAGCGTCAATTTTTTTATTCAGAAAATTTCCAGGCAAGACTCGGAGTGGATTCTGGAGTACTCTACTCATGCCAACTGCACGATCTGGGACGTTCAGATATCCATACAAGTGGAGTTTTCCAGAGAAGGAGAAGACTTTTTCTTTTTTGAGACTCATCATATTGACCTAGGCTTGCCTCTCAGTGTAACAGTGAGTGATTTTTTCAAAACTAAGGGCCTCATTTCAAAGTTTTCGATCTCCACCGGACGGGATGATGCTATTAGGGTGTTTGGGACTGGCCTTGAGTGCTCTGATCGCTTTGAGACAAAAACCACCAGTGTTGCTGCAGTACCATCTATTTTGATGCCAGGAGATCACTACACTTCAGCATTCACAATCAACATTATTGGTGATGCACCTGTTCGCAATGATGATGTACTGACGCTGAGTGTTGGCTATCGATTTCTGAGAGAGGAAATTTGGAACTTCTATGATCGGCTCATTGAAGAGAGTTCGGTGCTGAAAAAGTATCTTTATGTTTTACGGAAGGAGATCCAGCGGGGAGCAAAATTTGACTTCGAAGGTTACATGAAACTGAGGCATCTGGCTATTGAGATTCCCAACACTGTGCTTGGAAGGGTGAAAGCGCTGGTAGCCCCGTCGGAGAAAGAGGAGTTTAGCAAGGAGCTGAACAGAGTCTTGTTTGACCCCACGGTGATAAAGGATGCACTAGACAAACTTGGGCCCGATGGTGTTCAGCGGGTGTCTGACAGACTGGAGCCGCACAAGTTTCTGATTCCAGTGGCTGTGCCACACGTGGACGTCATACAAGGCGTAGATTTTGAATTTCCCGAGAGCGAGTACTTTGTCAAGTCCAAGCCTGTTGAGATGAAACTGCATTTTGAATCTGTGGTGTCGTGGAGTGGGCAGAAGCTTGCCGGTCAAACGTTGACAGTTGTATACGACGTTTTAGCCAGCGCGGAGATATGGATGATTGCGGGCAGGCGGAAGGGGCGGTTCACGCTGGAGTTCGGGGAAGAGCCGAGCAAGAGCATTGTGCAGGCGCCGGTGAGCATCACGGCGATACCGCTGCGCACAGGGCGGATACCTGTGCCGCGGGTTGCGATCCACGTATCTCACGAGCACGAGCTGCCGTTCAAGGTGGAGCTGGATTTGCAGAATCAAAACCAGCTGGTGAGCGTTGTAGACAAGGAGTCTTTCTACGCGCTTTCTTTGTAATATATTGCATCATAGACTACTGCATGGAGCTCTGAGCTGAGAAATCATGCTGGGGCAATGCCCCAGCCTTCAAAACCTGAGTCACTGCTTCGCGGTTCAACACCCCGAGTCACGCTGCCGGCCGGGCCTAGGCGACGGGGCCGTGCACTGCGTGCTGCAGCTGATGCGCCAAACTGCGCTGGCCGTCAACCACACAGATTTAACGCCGAGTCGTGCTACCCCTGGACAGGCTGAAACGTGGGATGGAGATATGAAATTGTTGCATTAGAATGTTAGGGCACAGTCTTTATTATTTGGGCTTTTAGAGAGACTTGGGAAGAATTCAGGGTGGTACTGGCAGAGAATAGCCATCTTACCTCGGCTCTGGCTATTCCGACCGGCCGTTCTTGCGGTACCGCAGTTTTGCTACCACAACGGCAGCCCCTGGAACGAGGTGCGCGTATGCCGCCTCTCACGGAGGAGACGTGTCGCCAGCAGGCGAATGGATGGAGAAGATGGAAACTGCCTCTCAAACGAACTCGGCTGAAGTGAGAGGATTATTGGTGTGCCCAATTATCTCCTCTGTCCTCATTTAAGGCGACATTTGCCTTGCTTTATCCCTCCCCGTCCTTCCGGGCGCCTTACTCCCCCTTAACCCCCTAACCCCTAGCCTCCCAACGGCCCGCCCGTCAGCCCTCAAAACCTCCCATTTTATTATGTTCACCTCCTAGACCACGCGTCGCTGGCCCATCTTACATCTTCTCGGCGGCCCCACAAAACGCTCCCTCCTACCAACCACCAGAGCTAGCGATCTCTGCACCACCCGGACAGGCCGCTACTCTTTGGTACAGCTCCTCACTACAACGCAGCAAGAACAGCAGCAGCAGCAGCAGCAATGCAGCAGTCTCAGCCCTCCCAGGCTAACCCCTACATGGCGCCGCCAACAACGTCGTTTGTGCAAATGCCGTCCTCATCGCAAACTCAGCCAGGCATTCCGACAAGCAAGTTCAACCTCGGGTTTGGCTCGGGTCTCCCCGGCCAATATGCCTTCCAACAGCAGCAGATCCAAGAACAGCTGCACCAGCAACAACAGTACCAGCAGCAATACCAACAGCAGCAGTACCAGATGCAGCGCCAGCAACAACAGTACCAACAGTACCAGCAGCAGCCTTACGGCCGCTCAGCCCCGCTACAGCACCAGCAGCCACCTCAGCAGCCCGTGCAGCCCGCCGCTATCGGCCAAAGCCCGTCCCAGACCGGGCTGAACCAGCACGTTGTGCAGCGCCAACAATCGACCTCCAACTTGAGTGTGGCGTCGTCGGCCAATGGCACAGACAATTATGTCTTGTTCGAGCGCCATCCGGAGCAATTCTCGCGCGCCACGCAGGAAAAGGCTGCTGCTGTAAAGCTGCGCATCGAGCATTTCTTCAACATGAATGTCAGCCACGCAGTAGAGCGCAACCAGCGCCGCGCGGAGGCCGAGGCTCTTGTTGCCCAGGAGAAGGGCTCCGAGGAGCGCAAAAACCGCAAACTGAGCTCATTGGGCAAACAGGAGTCTTCTTTCTTGCGGCTGCGCCGCACCAGACTTTCTCTCAGCGACTTTAAAACGCTCAAAGTGATTGGAAAGGGTGCCTTTGGTGAGGTACGCCTTGTCCAGAAGAAAGATACCGGCCAGATTTACGCCATGAAAACTCTGCTTAAGAGCGAAATGTATTCCAAGGACCAGCTGGCCCACGTCAAGGCCGAGCGCGACGTGCTTGCCGGTTCAGACTCTCCCTGGGTCGTCTCTCTTTACTACTCATTTCAAGACCCCGAATATCTTTATCTTATCATGGAATTTCTTCCTGGTGGTGACCTCATGACAATGCTCATTCGCTACGATATATTCCCTGAAGACGTGACTCGCTTCTACATTGCCGAGTGCGTGCTGGCCATTGAAGCTATTCACAAGCTCGGTTTTATCCACCGTGACATCAAGCCCGACAATATCTTGATTGACAAGACGGGTCACATTAAGCTTTCGGATTTTGGCCTGTCCACAGGCTTCCACAAGACGCATGACTCGGAGTACTACCGCAAGCTGATGGAAAACACTCCCCAGGAACACCAGCAGCCCCGTAACTCCATGATGGTGAACGAAATCCACCTCACAATCTCCAACCGCCAGCAAATTTCGACCTGGCGCAAAAGCCGCCGTCTCATGGCTTATTCGACTGTTGGAACGCCGGACTATATTGCTCCAGAAATTTTTGTCAATAAGGGTTACGGCCAGGAGTGTGACTGGTGGTCACTCGGTGCTATCATGTTTGAGTGTCTGGTTGGCTGGCCGCCATTCTGCTCCGAAACCCCCGCTGAAACTTATCGCAAAATTCTCAACTGGCAGGAAATGCTGCATTTTCCTGAGGATATCCATCTTTCTCCAGAGTCGGAAGATTTGATTCGCCGTTTGCTGACGTCAGCTGATCAGAGAATCGGCAGAAACGGAGCCCAGGACATCAAGGCGCATCCGTTTTTTGCCGGCGTGGATTGGAACTCAATCCGTGGATTTACGGCGCCATTTATCCCTCGCCTCAATTCGGTCATGGATACGTCCTACTTCCCCACTGAGGATCTTGAGCAGCTGCCAGAGGATGTCCCTGCCAATAAGCCTCAAAGCGCACAGGGCGCAGCTGCAGGTAAGTCCAAGACGGATATCAGAGACGACCTGCCTTTCATTGGTTACACATTTTCGCGTTTTGACTATCTCACGAAGAAGAATGCCTTGTGAACGGCAAATACATAGTTTTTTTTTTGCCTAGTACACCAAATAGATTTGTTTTTAGGCTTATAAAGTGGCGTTTTCAAAGCTATGTAGGTCGCTTTTGATCTCGGCTTCGGTTCCACTTCTACAAAATGCCATTCTTTTCAACTTCTTGCAGTATCATGTGTGCTCCTGGAATTCTGACAGTGTCTTCGCCTTTGAGATGAGCAATTTTTGTGCGAGCTTCATTTTGTTGCTGACGGCAAGCCACCTGGGACGGATCGTGTAGCGAGCTGATTCCCAATGCATTGGAATAGAATGTGATTGCATTTTTGACCAGAACGTCCTTGTTCTTTTCGGCCACAGGGAGCTCAAGTGCCGATCTCTGCCACTCAATGTCTCCACGAAGCAACCAGATGCGACGCTGAATATCTGGAGCAGAGGTTAGATTCAGTGCATGCTTCAGGACTGTACCGGCATCAGCAAGAAGCTTCCATCTTACACTTTCTTCGCTTGAGCGGTGAAATTGCCAAACATAGCCATCAGCAAGTGCGAGGTATCGTTCATCCCACTCAGGAAGCTGGCCATGAATCTGTGACAGCCCAGATGGATTCAAAATACTCAGACCGTGCGCAATTTCAAGTACAATTTCCTTGAGCGTATCAGCATCAACTTGTGCGGCGCTTTCCCGAGAACCAGCCTCCGGTGGGGGTAGCAGTTCAGCGATGAAAGGCACATTGAGCATGCGCAAATCGGGTGTTAACTGATTGGCCACAGTGACAACTTGCTGAGCTATACTTTGAAATGTTTGTGGAAGCTCTGCGTGTCCCGGATCGGTCTCCAGAGCCGACGTGACACATTTCAGCTGCTCTAGCAATGTTTCCAAGCGCTCTACAGCATCAGACTGGCGTTGTAGCAAGTCGCCAAACAAAGTGAACGCCATTGCAATATCCTGCACATTGTCCTGTTCTTCTCCATACTCCAGTCGGCTCTCGGCGTAATTATGCAATAGATCCAGCGGGCATTCGGCTCCAAACTCGGCAACCAGATATTCGTAGTTTGCAACAATTTCTGAGAGGTCTTTGACAACTTCGGTGGCACCAAGGTCCTCAACCTCGTAGCCAGCTCCAATTTTTGTAACTTTGGAATACACCAGAAACTGAATGCGCAAAATGTTGTAAAGAGCGTCCAGACGCATGTTTCTCTCCGCTTCTGGGGATTCTGCAGCCTCTGGAATCTGGCCAGGTAGTTCCGAAACGGTCCATTGGCCAGCCAAGGGCACCCTGTCTACGCGGGTGGCAGCTGCTTTGGCTCCACTCAGCTCAATGGCCTTAGCATAGTGCTCAAGGGATTTTGCGTAGAAGCGGACCGCTTTAATAACATCTGACGAGTCAATCCAGCGGTCGCCGCGATCCTCAAGGTCGACACCTTCGTCAAAATAATCTTCTGCTGTTGTCAGCACTAACTTCTTTTTGCCCATGGCGCTGGGAGGCTTTTCTTCTGAGAGGAGAAGGTGATGAAGTAAAGAATTGTGGGGAAGAAGGAATTGGGGGGATTTCGAGAAGAGGGGAAATAAATTTCAGCAGGCTGGTTAGAACATTATAAGAAGGAAAAAATAGCTCAATTTCAAGGACTGGCAGTAGTAGAACCAGATGCGTACAAGGGGGCGCAACAAGCGGGCCTGCAAGATGGATTAGGCCAGGCGAGATTGGCTGCTTAACAATGCAGAAAACCTCGCAGAGAGTATTGTCTCTTATCAAACGTCAGCTTACAGACTCCTGCCATTCGTTTGACAGGCATGTGCTGTCTAGTGTCATGAATTATGTCTAGCTAGCCAGAAGCTGGTACTACACAAATTCAAATCAGCAAAATGCACCATCCTGTTCCATTACCGGATCTGTATCTTTGTTCTTGAGTTTCTGGTTTTTCTACGTCAATTCTCTGTCAGGCTGGCACTCGGCCTGCGCGGCCTAGTGCTAGGCGTTGTCTCCAGCTCAAACATGGCTTGATCCAGACCAACTAGGTAGCGAAATAAGGCAATGACTGGACCAGGAAGTAAACGGATTGAAGGCATCAGCCGCACATACATGGGCAGAAAAAGACGTTTGCCGTTGGCTCCGTACTTCATTGCGTAGTATACGTGCTTTGCAACGGAATCGCACGTTACAATAGGAGCCAGCACATGTGAAGGAGTCTTGATGGCGGCAAACATGGGTGAGGTCATTTGACCCACGACGAGAAGCAACGAGCGAAGTCCGGGCGTGGTACTGAGTTCCACTGTTAGGGACTCGTGAAGCGCCACCATGCCAGCCTTGGTTGCACCATATACAGAAAGCAGTGCAGGGCTCAAGAAAGCGAGAGCCGAGGCTACACAAATAATAGTGCCTCTGCCACCTGCCATCATGTAGGGAAGTAGTTCTCTGGTTAGCAGATACGGAGCGACGATTCGTGTGCAGCATGGTGCGTATTTGTGCTGTGTCCATTAGAGCCAAGCGACCGTAGGACATGACTGCTGCACAGTGGATCACCACAGTGATAGATTCTGGGTTGATCTGAGCCAGAAGCGAGCTCATGTTCCCGCAGAGATCTCCTTGGACGTAGTGGACGCGAGGGACGTGGGAAGGGCTGTCAGGGTCCGGGACGACGATATCGATGACACAAACGGCAAAGTGCTTGCTAGCTAGGAGCTGGACCAGGGCAAGGCCAAGTCCACTAGATCCACCGGTGACTAGAATGCGGTCCTTGCCAGGTTCGATTTGGCGGGCCCATCCCCATCCACTTTGCATTGAAGAGCAGAGACTGTGGTAGACTTGTAAGGAGCGCGCTTAGAATGGGCTCGTAAGGAATGGGTACTGCAGATGAAAGCAGCTTAGAGTACTAAAGAAGCAGTCAGGCTATTAGAGAGCTATGAAGAATGCAGCCAGCGGTGGCTCAGATTCATGTTACATGCAGTTGAGAAGGGAAGCAGGCGGCTAAGGCGAGTGGACAGTTGGAAAAGGGGGGATAAGAGCAGTGGCGAGTAGGTGTGACACAAAAAAGAGTGTCGTCTTTCAAGAAGCTTCGCAGATATTTGCTGAGGTTGCTGCTGAATCAGGTTCTTTGCTTTCCTTTTCCTAGACTGCGGGGCGCTGCCCCACGGCTCAAAGGCCCGGGGCAGTGCCCCAGATTTTCACTATCTCAACTTGCACTCACGACAATGCAGCAGGAGTACCCGACCGCGGTGCGCATCAAGCGCAAGCGCGGCCAAGAGCCTCTGCAAGCGCTCATGCTGGATGCCGAGGTCTCTGGAAAGCGCCAGCGGACGGCTGAGATGTTTTCGTTGGGCTCCACCTACGAAGCCGACCGTGCCCCATCCACAGCCGTGGATCTTGTCAGTGCCGAGGCCGGAGTTTTCCGCCTGGTCCAGGGCTCCAAAGCCGACGAAGAGATGTACAGCTCTCTCAGCGAGATGGTCAGCTCGTATCTGAGTGTTATGGGGACAGAGGGGCTGGCTGAGAAGGAGGTTCGTCGGTTGGAGGATCTGGCCGGAGGATCACAGCCAGGCCCGCCGAAACTGCCCACTCCGACTGGCGCAGGCAGCCAGATCGATGGGGCTCAAACTCCGGTATCGGCCGATCCCAGCCTTGCGGCGAATCGTGACGACGACTGGGTCTATGACGTTTACTACAAGCGCGAGTACCAAGCCGGGCTAGAGCAGGGGGCGGGGGTGGCCATTCTGGTGATTGGGGAGGAAGAGCTCGTGCCGGCGGACGACTCGTCGAGCGTGCGGTTTTTGACTGACGACGAAGACTCCAATGCTGAGGACTTCTACAAGAACGAGTATCCCGAAGAGGAGTCCAGCAGCGGATACACTTCAGACGGGGAGTACGAGGAGGAGTATGACGAGAGCATTGACGAGTATTAAGTATTTATAGACATTGGTAGAGAGCATGAAATAGATGAGAATAGATAATGATTTGCAGGGTGCAGAGGGCCCACTGCGCAGCGACTACGTGGGCGTTACGGGCTCTTGGGTCAAGCCAAGACTCTCCACCGCCTCCTCCGAGCCCTTGCTAGACTCATCCAGCACGACATAGTTTGCCGGAAACAAACCAATTCGGCCGTCAGCCGTCTCCCCAAACCACCACATGTGGTCCTCCTCGTCGCCGTGATCAAACACCCTGATGCGGTCGCCCTTGCGGAAAGACACATCTCCGGGCTCTTGGCCAGTGAAGGTGTACTCTGCAATGGCAAACTCGTTGGACTCAGGTTTGAGAATGGTGGTCTGCAGGCGTGCAGAGGCTGAGGACACAGCCCGCGCTCTCGTAGAGTAGCGCTGCTCATTTTCCTCGTCGCGGTCAAAGAGAGAAGTGATGGGCGACTGCAGAATGGGCGGGGAGCCCGTGCTGGAGTGGAATGACTCGAGCGGGGTGCGCGGCGTGATGGAGTCTGGGTGGAACATGCCGTACTCTGGCGACGAAAAGTGGATATTTTTCAGGGAGAGCGTGGGATGCTTTGCCTTGGAGACGATTGTGTTTGTCAGGGACATGGCTGCCTGTGTTGCTGCCTTGGAGGCGGCCTTTGTGGCGTCTCGGGCTTTGCGCTGAGACGGCAGCAGCAGGTGCTTTTTGGCCGTTTCTCCATGCTTGATGATCTCGATTTCTTTGGACTCGGCGCGCTCCAGGGCCTTGTTGAAGCGCAGCTCCCAGTCCTCGGTGATGGCATCGTACGAGTCCAGGGCGTTGGCGTTGTTGGAGGCAGCTGCGTGCACAGATGGAGAGCTCTCCAGCGAGTAGCCGAGGCCCTGCTCGATAGCGTACTTGTGCAGGTGGGTCTGGAGCACCTTGAAGAGGTCCAGCTGGACAAGATAGAGCTTCGAGGTCAGCAGATTGAGCAGCTCGCTCAGCGCATTGAGGAAGTGGGGCACGTACTTCTTCACCTTTTCGTCCTGCTTGTAGTAGACAGCCTCGGCGGTGCGCAGGTCGTCCTCGGCCTTCTGCAGCGCAGCCTGCTCCTTTGGAGTGTAGGTGTCCTTGCGCAGCAGTTTCTCTACATTGTTTGAGAAGCGGTCAAAGTCCATCTTCTTGTGCTCGCGCTTTGTCAGCGCCTTGCGCACGGCGATGACGCACTCCTTGGCCAGCTTGCAGTTGCCACCGAACGAGACCTCAAAGTCGGTGAGAATGGGCTTGAGTTCCTCGTGCACGGCGGCAAATGTGGCGTGGAACCCGTCCACCAGCTTCTGTGTGCTTTCGGGCGTTTCCTGGGTCCGTGTGTAGACATTCTCCTCTGTGATTGGCTGGTACAGCTCCTGGAAGCAGGTCACGACCGAGCTTTGGGCTGCGGCCAGGGTTTTCCACGACTTGACAAACTTCTCGGTTTCCTCCTCCAAAAAGACGAGCGCGCCCTCCGCCGACTCAAAGTCCTTTGTCCACGTGATGATGAACCGGGCCTCGGTCGACTTGGACCCGAGCACCATGTGCGGGGTGCGCATAACGGCCTTCTTGGCGCCCTTTATCATGCTGTTGTAGTTCGGGAAGGTGCTGGAGGCTGCGCCGGATGCCCCGGTTTTATATTAACTCATCGCAGGCCACAGCCGTGGGAGGGCTGGGGCAGCGCCACAGACCGGCTTTGGCGGAAGGGGGGATTGTGTGGCGGGAGTCGGGAGAGAGTCGATTTGTAGTGAGGAGGCTGGTCCGCTGAGTGCAATTGGTTTTGTTGAGGGTGTTGCTGTGCTGTTTTGGCTCTTGTTTTCGTTCTGTCACGGCCTTGTTTCTCCGCGCCGCTCTGCGATCGGCACCGGAACGGCTGTCATGCGTCGAATATCTCCGGCTGGGAGTCAGCCGATGAGCGAAGAGCGGGGAGAGCGAAGAGCGGGCAGAGTGAACGGAGCAGGCCATAGGAGTGGGCGCAAGGAGTGGGCGCTAGAAGCTGCACAAAGCATCTGATCCAGCTAACAGACCCTCTGGGTTTCTGGTCCAGAAAAGGGGTTAGTCAGCCCTCTCGCTCACTGGCTCCCAGCTCGCTGAGGCTCGCGTGGAGCAGCCAGAGGCGCAGCTGGGGCCCGTGCTGCGGAGTTAAAGTTGCCGGTCTCCGACCGGGGCATTGCCCCAGCGCCAGTGCCCTCAGCGGCAGAACATGCAGAGTCGCTGCATTTCCTGGCCGCGATCTGTCAACTTTGTTAACGGTGCGTCAGGACCAGGGCATTGCAGGCGTTTTCCTATGGAGACCGGAAGTGCTCGCTGCGCTGACAGCTCACTTACAGATGGTGAGGCACAGCCCTATTGCTGATAATTGACAGAGCAAGGTCAGCACTGCCGATCTAAAGAGAAGGCCTGGTCGGCCCGAAGCCTGGACCCCTCAGCCGCCGTACCAGCGCCCTCCAGGGCCTGCGACTGGCGGTGTTTCCCCACTCCAACGCACGGCTGTGCAAGGGGTGCCAAACAAAAATTGCTGCCAAAAGCTGCCATCCGCAACACCACTTTGAATGGATTTGAGACAGCTCAGCAGCAACCTGCCGGGCGACGATGAAGAGCGGATCGTGAGCGAGTTCAAAAGTGCGGCCTTCGCTGTGACTAAGCTATACAAGGCATCGACTGCCGCCACAAGATCGGCCCGACAACAGGGCTACGCCGAGGCGCTGCAAGATGTGCTGAGTGCCGTCGATTCGGGAGCCGATGCCCAGCAGTGGATTCTCGCAAGGCTGGCCGACGTGGATGGTGGCCTCAGCGAGCCGGCGGTGCACCCGCAGCCGACTGGCAGCCGGAATGACGCCGACACAGGTAGCAGTCACGTGACTGGTCACGTGAGCACCAGTGGTCTGGCGGCCGCTTCAGAGCAGCAGGCTCAGCCTTTGGCGGCGGAGCCCGAGGCGCCGCGCAAACCTCTACGGCAGACTCGCGAAGACAGCCCTTCTTCGATCTTTGGCTCGCTCTCCCCCGACAACACCCCCTCTATGGCATTCACGTTCCGCGCCCAGCAGCCCGAGCTGGTTCTGCCGGACGACCACAAGACTAAGCGAAACTATCCTGTGGACGACTCTCCGCGCAAGAAGAAGCGCGTGACAGATGATAATAATGATATATGACGTATTTATTAATGCATCGGCCTTTGGGCCTTGACGATAATTGGTTTGTGCGACGGCTCAGGAGCGAGATCAGCTCCAATCAGGATGGAAGCAATGGCCCACATTCTCGATTCCTGTCGATTGAAATGGAAAGGCTTGAACTCTTGTTAAGCTGAATATTTCCCAAAGGCAATCTCAGAATAATTTTATGCGCTTACAACGCTTTCCCATGCCCTTCTTCTTCGAACAAGATTGAATGGGGCAGTGCCCCATCACAAAAACAAACGCCTGGTGATACCCATGAGGCGGCGAGGATCGAGAGGCAGACGCGAGGCGTGGGCGGCTGCGAGGATGGGATCTGGTCAAGCCAGATCCCGGTTCCACGAATCGATGGACCGCTGAATTGGCCCACTGCTACCACAGCTTTTTACTAGCATCTGCCATAGCATGTCAACTAGCTGTTGGGGCCTTTCGTCCAAAAGCACCGGAAAACCAGAAAGGTTGCTGAGTCGAGTGGAGAACTGCACTTGTCTTGAGGCGGTAGTTCCGACGACGCAAGCCCCGGCGATCTCGGAGGTGTCTGGGGTAGTCTGCTGCACGCAGGGTAGGGCATCTGGCAGGGATGCTGACGCTGGCATGACTTGTTGCGGGTGGGGGGCCAGGGTGTGCAAGCAGATAGCGAGCTGCACAGCGTCACAGTGGCGTGAGAGAGCGGAGTATTACCAAGCGATACACACATGCAACGCGGCGTTGGACGCAGGTCTAGGACCGCGCGGCAAAGTGCACGCAGGCCTATGCGTTGTCGGACAATTTTCAACAAAAAATCCGACGTGGCGTCGGATGCGAAGCTACTGTCTAGTCACATGGCGCTGATACTTCAGTCAAGCTGCTGTTGCCTGAGGCTGCCGGGGTTTGCTCTGTAGCCAAGCGGCCAGGGTGCGGACTTGAAAAGCCCGACGGTAACAGGGATACGCAACGGGTTATGAGGGGTTTTAAAAGGTCAAAACTGGCAGCTCCACAGCAGTGTGAAGCTTGCAAAGCTTTCGTACAAATTCTATGAAACCTCTAGTAGCGCATCTCCGGGAAACTAGCTGGGGCAGCGCCCCCTCAAGGAAAAGCACGGGCCGACTAGCCGCAGCTTCGGAAATCCACTGCAGCGCGCTAAAGCACGGACTCAGAAAGCCTGCAGCTAAATACGTGGCTACTTGCATGCACTGCAGCGTGTTGGAGCTGCGGCGAGTCTGGGGCAGAGCCCCGGCACCCAGATGCATGCCAGAGCGTGCCGCGCTGCGGCAGCCCCACCGCCGCATGGCATTGAAGAAATGGCCCCTCACGCATGGAAGCCTGCGGCCTCTTGGCGTGCAGCTGTGGAAACACGTTTGCCGGCGGCCCGGCCATTCCACTACCGCTCCCGGCAAACACCGGCAAATTCTGGCAATGGCTAGTTGGAAAAGCGTGGGTGCTGTAACTGACTCAATTGCGACAACCGCCGCTTATGACGAGAACTCCGCGCTAGGATACTCGCCAAGGCGTTGCGGGGCGAATAATGAGGGGCGCGGAGCTCGGGCGGCGGGGTGTCATTATCGTGCCCCTAACCAGGGTGGGAGAAGTAATTTAGAGTGAAGCGCCCAAGTGATGGCGGCAGCGCTGACCGCAGAACTAAGGGCAGCAGCCGCGGCGGCGGCACTGCCCTATTGCTCGTGATGACCCCTCCCCACCGCCTATAGTTTGTTGGCTAACTTAGCCGGCTATGTTCCCGACTAACAAAAGGCAAACGGAAGCCCATTCCGAGATGTTCATTCCAAAGCCGACATCTTCCGACCAGCCGTCCTACAAGGTGCGATCGTCAGTCGCTCCGGACTACATGGGTCTATGGAGGTTCGTTTGGGAGCCCCTGGCGAAAACGGTCAAGGCTCAGGGCTGTTGTGGGTCGCGGCGCTTCTGTGCTAGCGCAGACACTAGTGGATAGCGAATGAGAGGGGCGGCGGCGGGCCAACCGCCTGAGAGGCGGTTCGTTCAAAAGGTGTGCGTTTGCTAGTGTACACGCTAGGGCGGGTGAACTGTTTCTTAGCTTGCGCTATGCCTCCTTTTCTGCCAGCAATCTGGTCTGCCTGAACAACCAATCAACACTGCCTAATTCGACTCTTCACTTCGCTCTCCCTGCCCCCCGTCTTTCTTCGCATCCCCGGCAGAGCTTGGCGGCCTGCCCCTCAGTTTATTTGCTTTTGTGCCATTTCTAGAATCCCGCAACTTTTGACAGATGCGGTATGTCAGGCGATGGCTCAGCCACATCGGGCTGCATGCGTCTGAGAAGGCGTGAGCGACCCCTGCTAAAGGGCAGTGCCGCCTGCCACTGGGCCGTCATATTGGCATATAGGCAGTGAAAGGGGTGTTTTGACAGGCGGATGCCCGCCTTAGCCGAGGAAGCGTTGCATCGGCATCGTCGCGATGTTGACGTTACGTTCTCCTTATCAGGATACATCGAGGGTAACATAGTTTCCAGGACGGCCTATGCCGCTCTACCACGGCTCGGCGCAGGGTCTTACCCTGGCCAAGTTGCCTGCCGCGTCCGGCAGCTGGCGGCGTCTGGGCCATGCGCACGAGTTGCGTCCGCAGCGGCAGCACGAGCCCAAGTCATAGCGCACGAAACCAGACTCGGATACCGCCACGGCCGAAACTCTGTGCGCGTAACGCATGATGGGGATTTGGCGCCGACCCGCGAAAAGCGCACCGAGCGCCACATGGAATACGCTCCGCGCCACCCTGGCCAGCCGCCCGGCCTGGTTAATCCTAGTACACGCCACATCCGCCACCGCTACTGACAGGTGGGCGGCCCCGCCCCGATTATGCTGGCGGACCCTGGCCTAGGCCAGGTACGAAGAGCCACTGACGGCGAGCCACAAGCCCTTGCAGCAGTCCAGATTTCAAGCAGACTGAAGCACATTTTTGAGTCAGTACCACGTCCAGGCTAAGTCGGCCAGTCTTGGCTCTGCGACTGCGCACTGCGAGCGTTGTGGGGTCCACGGGCGCACCACCTCCCCCGCAGGCACACCCCCGCAGTCGAAGAGATAACCCGCTGCGCTTGGGACAGGCATGTCAAGGCAAACTGAGGGATTTCGAGTCTAATGAGCCTCGTAGGGCCTTGCCCAGACTCCTACTTGCCTTGTAAGATTTGCCCAGGCTGTTTGACTCTAATCAGCAATGGCAAATTCCGCAAACGGCTTGGCCAAGGTTGGCCAACCCAGGCACCGTCATTGTTGTCAAACCAGATACTGGCATTGCACGCCCTATCAAAAACCATCATTACTAGTATACATTAAATAGTTGATCAGAATAACCTTCCTCTCAAGCTTGGGAGAGCTAGAACATGTTCTTGGACATATCCTTGCGCATGTTGGCGTTCGCCAGCACAGGGCACAGGTTGCCACCAAGAATGTGCAGATTGAGCCAGTCACGCGCAATAAAACGAATGCCACACGAACAGGCGCCCGGGTAGTCGAGCTTGGACTTGAGATCGCGGAACCCGCGGACCATCTTGGCATTGTCGAACCAAAAGTGCGCATGCAGCAGGTGCTTCTTGAAGTCGTACGGGCGGTTGAACTGGCCACGCTTGTGCGTGCAGTCGTCGCGCGGGTACGGGCACACAAAGCGGGCAACATCCTGGTGCGTGCGCATATGCCGGGGCAGATCGCGGCGGAAGTACTTTTTGCACACATTGCACTGGAACTTCTTGTTTTGCGCGCGGCCCTTGGGCGACATGGGCGAGCCCGGCGACTTGGATCCCGAAGAGTAGGCATCGTCGTCCTTGGCAGCGTGGGACGCCGTGGGGGGCAGGTGCTGGTGAGAGACGGGCGGCAGGTGCTGGTGCAGCGCTGGAGAGCCACGCAGCTGGGGCGCTGGGGGGCCACCAGCAGAGCCCACAGCGCTGCCGCTCTGCGATGGTGCGCCACCCTGCGACGGGATCGACTGTGCCTGGCCTCCCGGAGGCGGTAGCAGACGGCCATCCTTCAGCTCCTGCGGGGCCGGGGGACGCCGCGGATAGGCGGCGCCGGGATGGCCGCCGTGCAGGCCGTACGGCGGCTGCTGCTGTGGCGGGGGCTGCTGCTGTGTCACGGGCGAATAAGTAGCCGTTGAGGGCGAAGAACCATCGGCAGGTGCGCCATCTAGAGAGTGGCGGCGCGGATGCCATACGGTGCTCGGAGCGTATTGCTGGTGCTGCTGCTGATGCACGTCGTATTCACCGGGCGAATACGCATACGCATAGTTCTGGCCGGGTACGAAGTACGGCAGGCCCTGTGGCGCAACGTAGAGGTGTGGGTAGTATGCCGGACCGGGCTGGGGCGCACCGCCGGCCGAATCAGACGCAGATCCGTCGCCCGGAGGAGCTGCCGGGACAGCGTAGCCAGCAGCCGGGCCCTGAGCTCCAGACATTATGCCGCCCGACATTTGCGGCGCGTGGTGGAGATGTGGAAGATGATGCGGCTGTGCAGCAGATGCAGCGTGGGGGTGGGCGCCTGGGCCAGCGGCGTAGGCATTGGACGCAACTGTGGGCGCAGCTTCCATGGTGTAAGGGATGGGGTGGTTGATTAGCGGTGGAGAACCAACTGGAATAGGCAACTCCGTTTGCGTATTACGAGCTTACAGTTTCTGAGCGTGGATTCAGCGAATTTCTGACAGACTCAGGGCTAAACCGGTGGTTGATGAGCTGAGGGCAGGGCGGCGTTGAGGCGAAGGCGGACACGGGCGGGAAACAAACAAGGTCTCTCAAAGGGGCGGGCCAACTACAACAACAAAGTGTGCGGGGAAATGGGATGTGTGAAACGACGGGTGATGAGCTGCTTATATATATAAGGACCCTGTCTGGAAGCAAGCTTCGCTTTCAGCATCTGCAACCCGCTGAGGGCATGAGGGGGTAGATGGCATTGCTTTTTCGGGCAGCCTGTAGAAGCCAAAAGCAATGGGATGGAGGTAAAATAATGGGCAGGAAAAGAAATTGGTGGAGGGAACGATTAGCGCAGGCTATACGGCGGTGCGTTAAAAGCAATGTTGTCCCAAAAAAAAAGATGACAGCTTTGGACGTGAGCGGCTCGCGCTACTGGGGAGGCAAGCCGCCGACTGCCGGCAACAGGCCTATTAAGAAAATGATGTGCAATTCAACAGCAGGCGGGTTTCCAAGCCTTGCCGAGGTTTTTCGCTTGATCAGTAGAAAATATGAGGCATGTGCTCGCACGTCTCTCTCTTTCGCTTGGACGCACACGCACCCAGCAGTGCAAACACGCCCCTCCTTCTGTGCCCCTCCCCGCGGCACAGCCGTGTGTCCCCTCTCAGCTGTGACACTTTCCATGCATTCACCTGCGCAGCCCACCTCGGCTGGAGCGCAACACTAGCAACCAGAGACAAAACTAAGCGACGCTTTGGGTCTGGTTGCGAAGTTCTTTCGGGCCGCGAAAGCTGGGTCCCGAAAAGGAAAGCCGTTTTGGGTGGTGAGGGGACGGAGGTCGGACGGGGATCCCAGGTGGCCGGGGTGTATTTGGGTGGTGCACATACCCTGTGCAGAGAGTGCTGGCGGCCACTACTGGAGAGCCACCCACTGGCAGCCACTGGGACCACCATGCCCAATTGGAAAGGCCACGTGACTCCGCTTAGCGCACATTCCTCAAGCGTAGGTCGGCGGCGTTTGGTTTCAGCGAGTCAGAGACGTTATTGATACGGTCCGTTGCGCTTTGACCGCCGATGCTGCCCGCCAGCCAGCCCTCGCTTCCGCCTGGTGCCCCTGCGCACGCCTCTCCGCGCTCTGGCGGGGAATCAGAGCCCACTTCGGCAGTCGCGGAGAGAGGCTCAGTGCTACGCTGCTGCCAGAGCGTATTCACTCCCCTCTCCTCTGCAGCAACTTGCTGTCCAAGCGAGTCTCCCTCAGACAATGTTCAAGGCGCTTCTGAGACATTGTGTGGGCGGTCGCGCCCCACCTATTTGTTGGCCTCAAACTGGCCACTGGCATGTGTGCCGGGCTAGTAGCCCTAGGGAGGGGGGTCACACTAAACAAAGTCGGCGAGGACCGGAGAATGTGGCGAGGGCCGCTTTGCACTGACTGGGTTTGGGGTACCATTTTTGCGGCTTCTTTTTACGGTCTGCTGCCTAGACCCGTAATGGCACCGCCTAGTCCGGCTACCCCTCTTCGGAGCTCACTCCGAACGTATTCCAGGCGTGCATGTGCTAGCATCAAGTCGGCGTCGTGCTGGGAGGTCCGCCGCCGCCCGGAGATCCGAAGCATTCGATGCATGCGCTAACCGAATTAGCCAGCGAATTGCGACACCACCGAAATCTAAGACATTTGGCTGGAAGTAGCACCTTTGGGAAGGCTGTCTTTGGACGTGTGTTGCCTGGCAACTTTTGCCCCTCCCGCAAGCTGGCGTAAAACGGCACTATCTGGCGAGCGCTAGCGCGACCGAGTGTAGCCGGTCGCAGCAGCCAGTCACAGGAGCAGCGGCCACCCGCGGTCGTCACCTCCCGCGCCCTCCGTCAAAAGGCGTCTGCATCCTTGCGGCAGGGCTGTGCGCACTGGCACTTTCGAGGACCCTATCAAACCTGCCGCTCAGAGCTCTAACTGCACCCGGTGCCGACAGGGCGTACATGTTCACGCACATGGGCTCTTCGCTACCACCCATGCAAACGTCTGGCCAATGTGGCTGGCAAAGCTGTCTCAGTTCAAAAGCACTCAACTGAAAGACCACTCATTCTTGGGAGACAGCGCTGCTCTACAGAACAACCCTCTAGCCACCCTGTTCTCCCCCTGAATCTCCCGCCTGCCGCCTGGGTCTGGGCGGCCGGCGCCCCACGCTCTTTGTCTCAATATCACGACCCTCCCCCCAACCGCTGCCCCAGCTTCCAGGCGCACATCAGGGGCGTCTGTTTTTCCACCGCCTCGAGGCGTGGCCTGGGCGTGCAGGGTCCCTGACTGCGAGATGAGATGAGGTCGAGGCGGGGCCGCGTCTGGTCGCTGAAGATGCGAGGAGGGTCACCGGTGACGGCTTCACTTAACAGCAGTTTCTGACATTCGTCCCCGTTTCCTTTCTCAGCGGTCTCAGCCGTGCCATGAGCCACGCAGATGAGACTCTGGTGGCTGTGCGCAATCGGTGGCTCTCGAAGCGGCACTTTTTGAGAGTGGCTGAAGAGGCAAATGGCCAGCCCGTCTTTTGTGCGCAGGCAGCCCTATCTGGGTCTCTGGAGTACTGGCTGCAGGTCAATGCCGTTGATAGTATAATCGGTAAAGGCCCGACAGGACCCCAGGCAGGCTAGCGCACAGTGCGAACACGCGGGGTACGGGGCAGCGCCCCAGTCACAGTCATTAGGAACTGCTTTACATGCCTTTTACAGCCAGTATGCACTGCGAGCCATAAAGTTCGACGTCCCGGCCGATCAACGCTGCAGAGCTACTGGATACAAACATTGCCTACGAGAAAATACGAGCTGACCAGGCCATTACTGGCTGGTCTAGGAGATGACATACGGACAAAAACGGGCATGAAAGTTCGCATTAACAAATCAGGTTCATTGTACGCAAGAACCGACTTCCTTGCGCAGTGATTCCGCAAAAAGCTGTGGCTATCCCACGAGCAGCTTTTGATGCACGACTGTGGTCTACACGCGTACCGTTGTACAGGGTGCCACAAATATGCTGACTGGTCCTTCTGCTTGTAGGTGGCTTTGACATTGCTGCCGTGTTCTGTTTCCAGAACACAGCGTTGATCGGCCACAGATTGTGGCTATCGCCCGAACCACCCGATCCACCTGTTGTGGAGCAATATCATGGAATTTCAGAATAAGTTTACAAGCAGCGCAAAAAAGGCTTTTGCGTCCTTACAATTTCTGTGCCTCTCGTTCTGCTCCTTTCTGCGGACAACTTTTCTCCGCTTTGCATCCTGCGCAATACCTGTCATCTGGCTATTCACAACCCAGTCTACCGCCACCTGGCCTGCATGTGCATGTTCCCTTGCTCTGGGTCTGCGTCCGTGATCTGTCAATCACAAGCTGCAGTCTGCGGCAGCGACGCTTAAATTGACCTGCAGCCGCAGCGTTTCACCCTAGTAAACCGCTGGCCTGCATCGTACCTTTCTAGACCCACGTACCCAGAGCCCCACTGTCAACAGAAATGCAAGCAACGGTACTGCGGGTTACGCTAGAATGATCACACTGCCATTCCTTGTCTGCCATCCCGCTTCCATGGCCGCAGCAGTGCCATGCAATGCTTGGCCCAACTGCATTAGTCTTTCAGCAGGGATCTGTGCACCGGCGTATTTGCGCCACAACTTGCCTTTTGGCGTGCGCTAGTGCTCTATTTTGCCCCGCCATTAATACTCCGACGGGCATAGCCGGGTGTGCGTCAAATCGCCAACCATCGTGACACTAACCGGCTGAACGCACTACGATCACGTATTTCATGGTCAGCTCTGCATCACCGCCCACAACTATTTCACCCTCTAGCATGTTCACTGCATTTCCATGGTAATCACATAGACTCTCCGCCGCCTGCTGCCCACTGTTCCCCTGGCCCAGACCCCGGCTAAGGCCTCCCAAGTCATGCACATCACTGCATCTACCTGCTGCGGCAATTTTCAATGCATTATTGCATCTGCAACCGACATCCGCCTAGGCACAAGGCTCGCCGTGTGAAGGTTGACAGTTTCTGCCGCGGCGTGCGTACCCCTGACCTCCAGCATGCTCTTGGCAACCTTCAACCGCAGCCTTGTCTCAATTATGGGGCACCGCCCCAGCCATCTCCCAACAACAAACCCCACACGTCACGACCGCCTACACAACGGTCACGCCCTAACCGCTGCATAGTTGGTTAGCCACAGCCGGCTGGCGCCTTAGATCCAGGGTGCACCGAGCCGCCTTCTAACCACCCTGACACCTGCTACTTTTCAGCCCTGTTCTTTTCCCCTCCGCCCAATTTTCCGCCTCGCATTATTTCCCCTCCGCCTCGCTCCCAGTCCCACAATCTGTTTATTCTACTGGGGCGCTGCCCCAGAGCCTGACAGCCTGCGGTGCTGACCAGCGTAAATACTGTGTAGCGGTTACTAGAATTATTCAACTCAGTTGAAATAAGCAGCCCAAACGGTAGGCGTCACTTCCCCACTGTATCAGTTTCGAAGATGATCATGCGCAACAACCCGTGTCAGCACATTCGACGATGGCCTGATAAAGCTTGGGCAAACCATCCCTGACTGCGAGCAAAACAACCGCTTACTGGGCCCAACAGCGACTCAAGGGCTCGCTCAAACTCAGTCGACATGTGGTGGGTCATGACCTTGTACTTGCGGCGTCTCCACTACAGCACCGTCGAAGGCACAAGGCCAGTGCGAGAGCTCCATGGTGGGGCAGTGCCTAGTCAGCACAGCCGCGCTACGTCCTATATTCTTGCCAGACTCGGCGTGACGACATGGACTGACGCAAACGGCTGGAGCGCTGCCCCCCACAAAACACATGATTTGCAAAACATTGCGCCGCAAGCACAATCGGAACTTGGCGGAGCCGGGGCGGCCGCAACAGTTACTATTGCAGAGAAATCCGAGGCGATAGCAACCATTAATGCCTCGAAACAAAGACCCGCTTTCTGGCCTAGCTGCCATGTCCCTTTGCTGCAAACCGAGGCAGCAGCCAGCAGCTAGCAGCTAGGTGCTGCTGTACGGTCTTCATGCTGAGTCGGGCGCAGCAAGCGTGGGGCAGCGCCCCAGCGTTAGCCGATTCGAAGTGCTGCAACAGGGTGGATAGCAGCCCCCCCTGTCCCGTTGCCCCGGCTCACGTGCGCGTGCAAATGACCGGCGGAGGCGCAGCCTGCTAGCCTTCGTTGGCAAGTCCTAAGCCACCACACCAGCGTCCGCAGAAATCTTTGATTGACAGTAGAAGCAGAAGTGTCGGCTCGCTAAACCCGAGAGTGGGGCGCTGCCCCACGTTTGCGTTTTCTCGGTGAAGCAGAGCTCCCCCACCCACAACGACGTCCGCCCGCCCTGCGGCATCCCAAAACGGACACATCCATCCGCCACATTGCTCCCAGCCCGTCTCATCATTCCCATTGCCCCGATTGAGCGACATTCCATGCGTGGTACCGAAACGGAATAGGAAAAGGGAATTGTGCGGTACCAAATTGAGCAATGGCTGAGCAAAGCGGGCTCATGGGGCTGGCTCTCAAACCAGGAGCAACGGGTAAGACAGCGTTGAAAAGCGCACTAACGGTACTACACACCTTCTAGCGGGTGGTCAGACAACTCTGTGCCTCCATTGGGCAACCCTGCTGCTGTCCCCTCCAGCACTGGCTGCCACTGCCGTCGCAACCGAAGCCTCCTCCCAGCAAGCCCAGCCCCTCTTCTGGCATCAAATGATCTGGGTTAGGGTTTGCTTATGCAGCGTCTCCCGCAAAGCAGGCAATGTCAACAAACAAGCAGGGCCCCCCTTCCCCCCAGAGAAAAGCCTAAAAAACACAAGGCACCACTCTGCAACTCGTAATTTTTGCGCAACTCTAGCTAGAACTTTTCTTCACGCAAACATTCACCATTAGCTTGTGCTGTTTGAAATAATGGGTGCTCGTCCTTTTCTCAACTCCACCAGCTTTCTGCTCACAGCGGGGTAAGTATCTTTTCAGGGGGCTCGGCCAAGGGCCGAGCCAAGTTGGCTGGCTCTTGTCGGCCTGCTCAGGTGAGCTTGTATTGTCATGAACATCTGTGGTTAGAGCGACGGCTCGCTGCGGTTTGTCATCGTAGGTGACAGGCTCTGTCAATGCGGTTTGTCATTGTCTGTTACAGGCTCTCTTACTGCGGTTTTTCTGCGCATGTAATGGGCCCTTTGCAGTTTAGCATTCCCTTGCTCAATGTTGGCAGTGCATGGTTATGTCGGCTACAGCCGGCCCTAATGGAAGCGAGGATTGAAAATGGCAGACGACCAGGTAATCAGTAGACTCGACTGCGAAGCTCAGCAGCGAAGCACAGCAGCGAAGCACAGCAGCGAAAGTCAACACATTTGCTGCAATCTTCCGGGCTAGTCTCCAACAACTACCACCAGCTTCTGCTCTGGCCGCAGACAAGTCACACTGAGCGCACAAAAACGACCAATTGTCCGGAACACAAAGCTCAAAAGCCTTCCACTCGAGTTCATTGCTACCGCACAAGCTCTACTTGAATCTACATACTAACCAAGCGCTATCGTCTTCCTCTTCTTCATTGTTCTCCCCGGCGGTGTCAACAAGACTCCCCTGAACCAGTTCTACTGGATTGAAGTCGACACCTCCTCCATCCCCAATGCTCCTGATACAACTCGTTGGACCCTCTACGGCTACTGCGCCGTTGAGAACGGCAGGAATGTCAACTGCACCGATGCTAAGCCCGCTTACCCGTTCTTGCCCCAGGATAACTTTGGCACTACCACCAACATTAACACCAACTTTATCCAGTACAGAGACACGTATTACTACCTGTCCAGATTCTCTTTTGCCTCGTACCTGATTACTCTCTTTTTTAATGTTGTGGCTCTGTTCCTGGCCATCTTCTCCTTTTCGCGTCTCGGTGCTGCCTTTGCCTCCCTCTCGACCTTTATTGCCCTCATCTTTGGCCTTGCCTCTGCTGCCATTTCTACGGCGCTCTACGTTATGGCCAGACAGTACTTCAACAACTCTGGCGAGACTGCCAAGCTTGGTGTCAAGATGATGGCCTTCACTTGGTCCCAGGCTGCCTGTCAGATTTTCAGCTTCTTTGGCTTCTGCTTCTCGTGCTGCAGTCCAAGAAGTTCCACTCCGAGGGAGGAAGAGCCCAACTTTAATTCGGGCTCCTCCTTCAGACATACCCGTGGTGCCTCAGCTTACAGTGAGAAGCCTGTTGAGGAACCCAGCTCCAAGAAGAGAGGTTTCTTCTCCGTAAAGCGCTCTGCGCCTCCCTCCAACTCCTTCTTTGCCGAGAACGAGTCCCAGGAGAACGCCCTCAACCCGGTGTCTTCTTACCAGAGAGTTTAGAGATGCTTGCAGGAGAAAACTGACATTCTACTATATCCCCTATTTACGACATACGGCCTAATATTAATCTGTATACCTTTTGACAGTATGCTTGCACACTTGTATTTCGTGGCCTCTGCGGAACAGCTGTATGGCGACAAGTTCTAAATACTAACAAAACATTAACAAAACATTAACAAAACATCAACAAAGGATTAATATGGACTCTTCTGCTCTGTCCCTGCTAATCGGGAGCAGCCCATACTCGCTCCCCCAGGCAGCGCGAGGCTGAAATATTTTTTTTTCCAACTTCTTCAATTAAGTTGCAATAATAACGTCAGGGCTGAAAAATTACAGCATGCCAGCCAAGCAGTGTAAGTCCTCGTCAGAGCAGTTCAATTCTAATAGTAACTAACCCAGCTGCTAGCAGCACCATTGCTTCTTTATCAGGCCGAGCTTCGTCTTCCCCGTCTCCCTCTAACGGCCCAATCGCCGTTGAATACTCTGTTCTCTCGCCCAGTGACGATGAAAAGCTGGTTGAATTTGTTGCCAAGCGAAACGAAGGAGGAATAGCCATTCTTGGAGAGTGCAAAATCAAAGTTCTCAAGGGACTAGTGTCTGTCCATGGTATGCTTATCAAAGACCGCGAATGGCACTACCTCTGTGCCCCCCAGCACCTGGCTTTGCCGGTTGTGACCGCCATGCACGATGCTGTTTTCCAGATATCGTCGGTCGTTGATAACTCCATCCACGATATTTTGACTCAGGCGCCCCCACTGGCACGTCTTGTTCCCAAGTTTTTCCAGTTTTATAAAACTCCAAGCAGCATTACGGACCGGCGATTTCTGACAACTTTTGATTCCTGGCGATGGGCTATCGAGTCTGACTTGAGAACACATGGCGAGAACCGCAGAGGTGCCTCTTTCTTTATGGCCGGTCACTACAAGTCCGGAACTTCCACTTTCGCTACAATGTTTGCAAACGCTGCCATTTCTCGTGGGTTGAAGGTTCTATATGCGGAACTGGACCCTGGTGAGCCGAGTGTTGGAGCTCCTGGAATGCTAACGCTTTCTCGAGTCAGCAACAGCAGTATCACCTTTTTCAACAGCAGAACGGAGATTCTATACCAGCTCTCTATTGGTTTCAAGACACCTAAAGTGCAGCCTCGAGTCTACATTGAGTCGTGCAAGCAGATTTATAAAACATGGCAAGAACGCTATCCATCTCATCTGCTGGTTATCAACACGCCCAGTTTTGCTAGTCAAGGTGGCCTTGTGTACGACCTAGTGGAAGAGTTGGCTGCCACGCTGAACCCTACCAAGACGTACTGCTTTGACGGCGACGCTCATTTGCTACCGGGTGCTGTCAGACTGGACTTTGCGCCGTTTACTGAATCAAGTAATTTGACCATTTCCGAAACGAATGAGCTGGACACGCTGCTTTACTTTCACCAGGGCAGCAGCCTGCATTTAACTGAGGTCGAGCCTATCACCGTGCACTTTGACCAGCTCTGTGTGGGCATTTTGGAAGGCACTTTGGTGGATCTCCAAGATTATCTATTGGCTCTCAACGGTACTATTGTGTCTGTATACTCGCACTCGGAGGCTCCAGATGGCAGCACTCCTGAGGGTTTAGCGGTCGTGACAGCAGAGAACAAGCTTGCCAAGATTGTTTCGACGAACCAGGTGCTTGGACTGGCAGTGATACAGGCTATTAATCCTGCCACCAAAATGCTTCGGCTCATTTTCCCTCCGAATTACGCAACACCTGATCTCACCAGCATCCGCACGTTAGTCCGCGGACGCGTCAACGTGCCAGTGTGGGATTTGTGGCGCGAAGGCGACAGCGTCAAAGACACGCCGTACATTACTTTGTCGAGAATTCAGAAGAACGCACATGCATGGAAAATTCGTCGCAGCATTCGGCGACGCCTCGGACCTCCGCCAGCGCCTTCGCCATCTCCTCAACCCCAGCGATGAGCGCTGCTGAACCAAACAGTTTGTACGCGCCAATTTTCGACCACCGCCTCCACAAGCACAGTTTCTCTGACAATCCTATTTATCTACTTTCATGCCATAGCTAACTATAATACGTGTCATTAATTGCCATTTCTTACGACTCTTTCTTTTCTATTTGTTTTGGCGCGTCACCCCAGGCCCGCAATACCCAGCCAGATGCGGACTAAATAAATCCACCAGCATCTCGCAATCTTGTAGCCTTACCTATAAGAAGAGCACATTTGCATCAGCCAATCAAGAGACCTTGCTTTCTCAATTGCCTCTCTACAACATGCTCTCTCTACGCCAGCTTCCAAAAAGTGGACGCAACGCTTTGATGGCCGCCCGTGTGGGAACCGTTGGTCGGACGTCCTTCTGCCGTGGCATTGCAGCTCTACCAGACTCGATGGTTCCGGCAGCTTCCCTCAAAGATCTTCTTTTGAAAGACCGCATTGTCTGGCTTTCAGGCCAAATCGATGATCACATGTCCACCTCAGTCTGTGGCCAGCTGCTTTACTTGGAAGCTCAGGACTCCAAAGCCCCCGTTTCTCTTTACATCAACTCCCCTGGAGGATCGGTAACCTCTGGTTTGGCCATATATGACACGATCCGTTATATTTCGTGCGATGTCAATACGCTATGCATAGGCCAGGCCTCTTCAATGGCAGCCATTCTCTTGTCGTGTGGAAAAGAGCGCTTGATGACACCAAATTCGTTTGCTATGGTGCACCAGCCTTCAGGTGGCGTATCGGGAACGGCTGCTGATATGTACATTCATGCCACGTGGATCGTCAACACTCGCCAGCGTCTCAATCAGATTCTTAAAATGCACATTAATCAAGCGCGTGAGCGCAAGGATCAGGAGGCCCTGAGTGATGACTACATCGCGTCTCTTGTGGAGCGCGATACATACATCGATGCGGGGCGAGCACTGGATATTGGTCTCATTGACAAGATCATTGTTTCACGCAGCGAGGCTTAGTCCCCTATAAACACCCTGCCTTTTGTGCAATTCAGGTCTGCGACTGTCTCCATCAAAATGCTTATATTTAAATACCTATTAACCGCAATGCAAAGGACAAAAACATCCACTAGTCCGGGAAAGAAAAGTCAGGCGACCGGAAACTGCACCAGTCAGTTTCTATTGTACTCATAATCGTTCGCATACCGGTAGCCACCCGACGAACTGTTGCCGTTGGACTGCGGCTGCTGCTTATTGTTGTTGTTGCGAACGCCCAGCGGGTTCTTACTGAATGACAAACGAATACCACCCTTCACGGAATTGCTCAGAGCGTAGCCGTACAGCTCATCCAGAGTACGAGTTGCAAACGTAACGTCCTCAAACTCCACGAAGCACATTGGACCATTGGCCTTTGTGCGGAAACACAAACGCTTGTAGCCAGGGCACGAGCTAAACACACTCTTGAGCTCTTCCTCGGAGGTGTCGGGAGGAAGATTACCAACATAGAGCGTGTTACAAGGAGGATTTTGGTCAGCAGGATTAGCAGGTGGCATGATTCTGTTGCCCGCGGGTCCGGGACCGGATGCATAGCCCTGTGATGATGCAGACGCTGAATTTTGCGACGGCAGTGCCTTCTGGGACTGTGGAGGAGAGTAAGAACCGTTCAGAGACGAGCCGTTGAGGCCAGACTTTGCCGGTGGCGAATTAGAAGACGGTGGGGAGCCCATAAGGGTCGATGTGGAAGAGGCAGAAGATGCATTGGAGCCCGTCATGGAAGAGCCCGTGGAAGCACCAGCGGCAACCGCATACTGTCGATTAGCTGTAGAAGGCAGCTGTCCAACGGCCGCAACAGATGTGGTTGATGGACGGCGGATAGCAGTAGAGCCCTTCACTGATGAACCAATTGGGGCAAGTCCAGACGCCGTCGAAGGCAGTTGGCCAACGTTACCAGAGCCAATTCCTGCTCCAATAGCAGAAGACACAGACAGAGGGACACCGGAACCGTTAAATGCAGAAACAGCCCCGTTGGATGAACCAGAGGGGCGCTTCGATTTATCAAACTGCGAAGCTGTTGAAGATGACGAAGAAGTTCGTGAAAACCATGCTACGGGGTCTTTAACGATATCCTTGATGCTGCTGTCGTCCTCTTCGTCGAGCAAAAGAGATTTGCCAACATTGTTTTCCATGGTGTAAGAAGAGTGAGGAGAGGTTGGCGAAAAATGTGAGCCCGCACCCTCATTATAATAATCGATTGAGGGTGGCATTTCCAGAGGCGAAGTCACAGATGAAGGGAAGTTGAATCTGGACTTTGATGCAAATCTGGAAGCTGCAGACGGCTGTTGCTGTGACTGCGAGCTTTGCTGCTGCTGACCAGCACCCGGGTTTTGAATAGGACCACTCGGTCCGGAAGTGCTAGAAGAGACTGAATCAGCCCGGTTCACATATTTAACATCACATTTCAGAGGCTGGCCAGTAGAGAAAATAGGGCAGTTCTGAAGCACTTGCTGGGCCGACGCAGCAGCCATGGGAGAACGAAAGTATGCATAGCCCTCAGACTCAGTTTGAGACTTGAGAAGCTCACAGCTGACAAAATCACGTGCAAACAAAAACATTATGCGGAACTCGCGGTGAGTAATGTCGACAGGAAGATTTCTGATGCAAACAACAGCTTCTTGAGGTTGCTGCTCAAACATGGCGGCCTGGGACATGGAGCCCGAGTTTGCCAGCACACTAGGTGAACTTAGCACAGAACCGACTGCCGAGGAGCCATTTTGAGGTGGCATTTGCATTTTGGACTGTTGAGCCATCTTGGCCTGTTGCTGCTGCTGCTGCTGCTGCTGAGCAAGCTGGGGGGGAGACGTAGCGCCAGGAAGAGCCGCTGACAGATCAAACATGGAGGAAAAGAGCGAAGATTGCTGTTGCTGCTGGGACAACGGGCCCTGGGGCTGCTGATGCTGATGCTGCTGGGCGAGTTGCTGGGGATGCTGAGGGAGCTGATGCTGGGGAATAGTGGGGTAGGCAAAGTAATTTGTAGGCGAAGAGTTCTGAGGGTGCTGTTGCTGATGATGCTGGGGCTGTTGATGTGCCTGATGCAGCGTATGCTGCTGTTCTACGTCTGAAGGAGGCATGTGGTAAAAGGGATCAACATGCGGTTGAGCGTTAAGAGCAGTTGACATGATGGGCGGATGAATAGATGCAAAATGAGACGACAAAAGGCAAATTAGATCACTTCGTGAACGTCAGAAATTTGTATGCTGGATGACAAACGCCAGATGAATGCTTTGAAAAAGCTGGAATCCTCACAAGAGCAACAAGGAGACTTTTGCTCGTTGCCTGGTCTTTATTCCTTCTGCTGGAGCTGGAGGAGATGCGAAAAGTTAGCGTTGTTGCGTACGCTAGTGGCACGGCCTCGGCTGGCTGGCTCTGATGGAGGCGCTCTTATGCGAAGCCAAAAATTAACGGCTCTGTAATTGGACTAGACCTGGGAGAAAAAGCCAAACGCTAGGTGGATGCGGAGTAGATTAGCGTGCGGCTTGGGCCCTGGTATGGCTAGGGGTGAGGGGCTGTGGTGTTATGGTCAGTTAGTTACTGGTGGAGAAGAAAAAATATGCTTTTCTCTGATGGTTGTGGTGGTGGTGGGTTTTGAAGGTGGTGGCTGGTTGAGAGGAAATCTTTCACTGGGGGGTCTGAGAACGCGCCGTGGAAGGAATTATAAGTCGCAGGGCTGTGGATGGGAGTTTGAAGTGATGCACGGCTGATTTAGAGTTCGGGAGTCGACGCTACGCAAAAAAGAATAGCGAGAGTAGCGATTTGAGCGAACCTAACGAGGAGCAGCCAGCAGAGCAAAGGATGGCGATTTTTAAAACACTAAGTGGTGTTGATGAAGGTTAGTCGTTTTGGTGATGTAATTCGGCATCTTGTAGTCTTATGTGGCAGCCATGGTTGGGAGTTAGCGGCAGCCCGTTCCCTTGCTGGAGGGTAACTGCCGCTGGGAAGCACGCCGGGGGCAAGCGCCGGCGCGCGTACCTCTCAGACTGGGTGGGGAGCCGCCTGCTGCTGCCGGCTGAGCATGAAATGCGAAAATCATTACCCATTTGGGGTAATCACTTCTTGTTTGGGCAAGCGCAGAGCCAAACGTGCCTGCCTGCAAAAGCAAATATAAGTGCCACTCGACATCCCTAGCGCCATCGTCAGGCGCGCTAAGCCTGTCTGGGCCGCACAGCTAGAGGCACCGCAGGCGTCAGGTGCAGCCACCTAGATGGGACAATCGGGTGGCTGGCGGGTGAGAAGGGGTCGCGTCCACCCCCCACCCCCACCAGCCCTGGCACCGAGCAGCGCCGTGGGGAGACCAACCGTCACTACCGGCCGCCAGGAGAAACTTGAATTTTTGGCTAACGAGGACCACTCAAGGCGGGTGCCTCAGCCGACCCTTCAGGTAGTGCGACCAATAATAACCTCGGCTAAATGCCAAAATCGCGTCGCTTTTCACCCCTCCCCCACCCTAGCGCCACTCTCGCGCCATCTGCCCCATCTGCCCTCTCTCGTTTGGCCCTGTCAGATCTGTTGCGCTACGCCAAAACCTCTTACACTTCCTTTTTGGGCCATATGCTAGCACTGTAGTTGAAACATCTATGACGGCGTTTTGGGAGATTAACAGCGAGCTGCGAAGAGCGAAGGGGCGAAGGGAACCGCCTAGCGTCGTGCGGCTGTGCAGGGGTCTGCAGATCGTATGCGGCGCATTTCCCGCACAGAAAGCACGGCTGTGCAATCGCGAGCAAACCAAGGCAGGCGGTGCGTTCAGGGGCTCTCAGCTCCCCCTGACAAGGCGTCTTAGGTTGTGAAATGCTCATTAATGAGCAATATTGCCACAATAGCTGCAGGCGCTTGCCTCGCCCCAGAATCAGCTCTGCCATGATGAGTGTTGTGGTGCACGCGGCTGTGCCTTAGGACGCACCTACCAATATACCGCATCACGTGATCTGCACACAACCTGCCGGCGCGCTGAGTTTTGCTATGGCCCTCTACAAGGGCTGAGTCCAAGCCCTTATCCATGCCAGTGAACCCCGCACCCTTCTTCCCCTTACCAGATGCCACTCTCTTACCTTTGATCATTCGCATCTGTCGGTGTGGATGGGAAGAAGAAGAGTGGCCAAAACACGGCTGAAATCGGCCCCTCAGCGCGAGCTGTAGAGGGAGGGATGTGAGTGCAACGCCAGGCGATCCTTGCATCAGGGGGACCAGGGCAAGCAAGAGAAGTAAGGAATTGGAATACTTGGTTTAAAATTACGAGTTACAGCCGTGCTTCGCTGGGGACATCTCTCTGCCTCTCGCTTTTCCCTGGCTTTGACTGTCGTTGTTTATTTGGCCAACCGCGAATGGCAGAGTGCCTGTGGGTGTCAAAATTGTGCTGTTCAGAGCAAGGTTGATGTGAAATGGGAAGATCAGCGGTAAGATACAGCAGAGAATTACGGCGCGTGCGTGCTTTGCTATTGCTCATTTGTAAATGAACATTTGAAGGCTTCAGGCTACTTCTAGCAGCTGCAAGGCATTTGGAAAATCCAGTGCCTAGCCAGTGCTTCGAAATCGCGTTCCATCACCCGATCGGCCCGTCCAATTAATCTTTCCAGAACTTTGTCGCAATTGCTAGTCGACTTAGCACTACAGTATGAAAATCTTTCATGTTCATCATTGTTTTTTCCAACACCTCCTTGAAAGAACTTCTTCTTAGCCCACCCAAGTTCTCCAGTCAAGCACTATTTTTCAGCCCTGCGATGGAGTGTGCGGCTGAAATATTTTTTTGGGCTGAAAAATTCCGGGCCGAGAATCCAGCCAGATTCAAACATGTCGCAGGAAAACGATTCGGACTCAGGTCCAGCTCTCGAGCTATACGAAGATACAGAGCCTCAGAATGCAATGGAAGTTGACGAGGAGATTCTTGTAGAGCCCGAAAAATCAAGAAAGGATAAGAAGGACAAGAAGGACAAGAAGGACAAGAAGGACAAGAAAGACAAGAAGGACAAGAAAGACAAAATTGGCAAGGAAGAGAAGGACGAAAAAAAGGAAAAGAAGTCTAGATCTAAGAGAAAGCAAAGGGAAGAAGTTCCTGACTCAGATGAAATCCCTGCGCCCATGGGGCCGTCATTCTTTGGCCTGCTTGACAAACAGGAAATGGAGTACTTTAAGCAGGCTGAGGCAACAATGTCAGCAAATGCATTCGCCTCCTCAGAGGAACGTCTGGGTTTTATTTCCTCGGTTTTTGAAGAGCTCAAGGGTAAGGAGCTCAAGCTTTCAATGGATCAAATTTGCTCGAAGCTTCTGGAGCGTCTGGTTGCTAATGCCGATCGTGAGCAGCTCGCACAGCTTTTTAAGGCATATGAGGGCCACTTTGTTGAACTTTCCAGCGACAAGTACGCCTCCCATTGCATAGAATCCTTGCTGATTGCTTCTGCTGGCGTAATTGAGCAGGATTTGTCTGCTAGACTGTCTGCTGGTGATGAGCAGCTTGATGTGAGGGTGCTGCAAATGGCTCTCGAGCTACAGCAGCTTGGCAATGACGGTCAATCACCGGCTCTCGCCATGGCAAAGCACAAGTACGGCTCTCACGTTATTCGTACGCTGCTGCTTGTTTTGGGCGGCAAGGAAATGCGCTCTCAGCGCTCACGTCGATCCAAAGCTGCGCGAAAGCTTATTCTGTTGGATTCCAATCAGGATACCGAGGATCTTAAAGCGCACATGACACCCTCCTCTTTTGGTGATGCGCTGGCGCAGCTCCTCAAGGCTTTAACTGGTTCCATCGACACTGAGGCTGCCCGCGAGCTTGCCATCAACAGCATATCCTCTCCCGTAGCCTCACTCATTGTGGCACTGGAGGGCAAAGACAGTCGATTTGCCAAAATTTGCTTCAGTGGAGAAACTTCGGGAATTGTAGAGCACTGTCTGAGCGACCCTGTGGGCTCGCACTTTCTCCAGGCTGTAATTGAAAATTGTGCCACCGGGTTTGTAGTGAAGATCTACGAGGCTCATATGAAGGATCGCATTGGTAAATTGTCGCAACGTGATTATGGTGCCTTTGTGGTGCAAGCCATTGTACGCAAGTTTAAAATGCCTGAGCTTGGCGAGGTTATTGATCAGTTGCTCAGCACTACATCATTTGACAAGATGCCAGCGTCCATGATTCGATGCATTCTTGAGTCTGAGTACCAAAAGACTGAGGTATCCAAAAAAATTGTTGAGCGCTTTGAGTTGGAGTCTAAGTCGGTATTTGAAACAATACTTCCGCTCGACGAGATGAAGATCTCCTCGAAGGCTGAAGCACTTCAACTCTCTCTTCTCATTCAGGATCTCAACAAGTACTCGACTGAATTTCAGGAGTACACCTTGCAGTCAGTTCTTAAGCTGAGCGCTGAGGAGGTAGCTAAGGTAGCTCGCGATCCAATGTATTCGCGCATCCTTGAGAATTGTCTGGATCCAAAATTGGAGGTCGTGAAGCGCAGAAGACTATTGGGCCTGCTCAGCGACTTATCGTTTGCTGAGCTTGCATGCTCCTCTTCTGGATCGCATATTGTCGACAAGTTGTGGGACTTCACTTTCAAGCTGAAGCACTTTCGTGAGCTCATTGCTGAGAACTTGGCATCCAATATTGACTCAGTGAAAGACTCTATTTATGGCCGCCTTGTGTGGAGAAACTGGCACATGGAGAAGTATGTGCGACGTCGCCACGAATGGTGGGTTGTGGTGAAGGAGCGTGAGGATGTGTTGGCGCAAGCGGTTGGTGACGAGAAGCATTTGAAGCGTCACAATGCTATTCCAGTGACTAAGGCTCAGAGACGCAAGGGTGGTTTTGAGCCGTACAAACGAAACTGATCGAGGAATGCTCTGAGCACGGGGCTTTCAGGTGTCACCGAAGCCTTCGCATCTACTAAGTGATGAGCATTAGCACGTTTTTACTAATTATAATATTCAATTTTAGTATACTCACGGTCTATAGCTCTGATGAACACCATCTTCTTAGTTATTTGACGAGTATCATTCGATCCGCTGGCAGTCCTCTGAGATTACTTATTTGACCATTTCTAAAATCAACTCTATGTACCGACAACTATTAATGATTGTTTCCATGCCCACGGCTGGCTGTCGTAGCTACCATGCACCAGGCACATGCCGACATCGCAAACCCAAGAACCTAGCCAGACTGTCAAATTTGGCATCAATTTCATCGGCAGAAAGCTCCTGTGGTAATTCTCCTCCCGTCAACTGTTCGAGCTCTTCTTTGCTTTGGCCCAGGATCTCCTCCAGCTCACTTGCGTCCGGAGGCAAAAGCTCGTAAAACTGAAGGAGTGCCCTCAGGCCAGTCGTGTCCAAATCCTCAAGCTCCTGTAGTGTGTTTGGAAAGTCTGGCGGGTACTCGCCTATTGAGTTTGGTAGCGGAGCAATCGGATCCTCCTTGGCGGCAACAAAGGCGTTGGCTGTACGGCGGATCGACTTCTCGTCCAACAAATCTAGCTGACCTTGGAGCTCATTGACAAGATCTGTGAGGTCTGAGCCTGTCACAGGCGGCTCCGTCGGCTCGCCTGCTGCTGCCGATGGGTGTTGTTTACCCGCCAACGACAGCTCTCCAAGACCCTGTTTCTGTGAGTTTACTTGGATTGCCAACACCTGCGAGCCTGTTTCTACGATTGCCTTGGAGTTACGCTCCACCAGCTGTTTGAGAGCCGTGATTTGCTCCTGTAGTTTCTCAATCTCGGACATTGTCAGCAATGTTTGCGTCAGGTTGTTATGGGCGGGTTAAATAGTGGGCGTAATTTGGGAAGGCTGTAGAGGGGTTGTGGGGGACGACAGTTGAAGGGTTTGAGACAGGGAGACAAATGTCAAATTTAAAGACGAAACAGACATAATCAAGATTATCGACTTCTTGGCGGCATCAGGACTTATATAATTTTTAGGGTCATTCTCTGACTCTCTTGATGGCAATTCCCCGGGGTAATGGGCTGCCTCAACTCGGTGGTGTATGTTGGCAAAGCAACTTCTGGTAAAGATACTTGATTCTTTGTTACGTTACTTAAAGTGCCAGTTCGGGCATTCCGCTTTGTCCATACCATCTTCGGCATACTGAGTGGGGATCTCATGTGAGTCGCTGGCAAGAGACCCAGGTAGTCATGCCTTTGACGCAGGGCGCCTCTCAGGATTCACATAAGGCTGCAACTTGATTTTGTACGCCGATCCCACGTGTTCCAAAATATCTGTTGTCAGTACTCCTCTCCTCTTTTCTTTAAAAGCATCAGCAGCAGCGGTTCTGACAATCATGGATGCTCCGTAAGCAGCACCTTCCAACGACTCATGTTCCGACAACTGTAGACTTTTGAACCAGGCAGCGTCCTCCCCGTCATACAAAATGTCCTTTTCGGTCCACAGACCCTTGTGATAGCTGCTGCGCCAGGCAAGGAAGGTGCCTAGGCAGCCACTCAAAATGTCGCCCTGACCAGATACACGGCGGTCCGACGACGCGGTTGTGGGGAGCTTGACACCCTTTTCTCCGGAGGCAAAAATGTCTTCGGTACCCTTTGCCAAAATGCCAACGCCGCCAAACTTGGTGGACACGAGTGACACTCTGTCGACGCCCTCAGGTGCCGTTTCAGGCTCGACGTTGACAGCCTTTGCCAAACGTCCAAGTTCAACGACATTGGGTGTCATCACTGCCTGCTTATAGCCAGTCACAACCTCTGGGGAACTTTGCACCAAAAACAGACCGTCAGCATCAATCACAAGCGGCAGATTCCGCTTCTTAATCTCCTCAATGAGCCCGCGGACAATTGACAAGAGAAGCTCATCCCGACCAAGCCCAGGCCCCACCACTACAGCATGCATCCTGTCCAGCAGTTTGGCAGCTCTCTCTACCACTGATCTCTCGGAGACGCCGGCAGGCAGACTCGATGAGTCGTAGAGGTATGGATGGACCATGAGATTCGGCGAGTATGTTTTAATGACATGCCCAGCCTGTTTTTCACACAAAATGTGCGACATATCACAGCCTAAAGATGTTGCGGCGTGCGCTGCAAAGTATGGAGCACCGGTGTAGTCTTCGCATCCTCCAATCACCAGCACTCGTCCTGCCTCGCCCTTATGAAAGCGTGGAAGTAGTGGCGGCACAATTCTAGCCGCTATCTTTTGGAGAACCTGAGCTCTTTCTGACATGTCTTAGCAATAGCTCTATGAGAAGTGACAAAAATTGGTCAATTGCGCACTTAAATAATGGAACGATAGCAAGTTTCTTGCTGCTGAGCTGCCAAAATGGGGCTTTGGGTCCGGGGGTTGCCGGGCGGCTTCGGGCCGAGATTTAACAGCGGGGATGTTGGCTATGGGATCGGAGAGGTGTAAATTTGCTTGCACACCAGTATAACTGTCCTACTTGAGCAAATTCGACGGCCAGTCATCGCCTCCAATGCCCCTCCAACTGCCCGCCTGCTGTCCTCGCCCTCTCTACCCCACACACTTCAGTCCCCCCATCTTCTGCAGTACGCCTTGCTGGGATTGCACAGCCGCGCATACGGGAGGGCCTGTCGCAGAGCCTTTCCGGATGCCAAGTCTTCGAGCAAAGGTCCCTTGGCATCGGAAAGAAGTAGTTCACAATCTGATTTTCACATGGGGATGATATTTGCTAGCGAGCTGGATATGAGGTTCTCCGGGAGGTGGCAAGGCCGTTATATAATTCACAACAGCCTGAAAATCCAACACTTCTTCAGGAACATGGCTGGGGAACCCAAGGGTCCGCGTCCCATTTGTTCAATGGGCCGTTGTTGTTTTGGAGAAAAATAAATCTGGGCAAGAAACATCAAGCTCTTCCCAAAAAAAGTAACATCTGCAAGCTTGGTTGGTATCTTCTCGACAGGAACCAGGCCATGGACTTGCCCCTCTATGCATCGCAACCGACAGCTCAGCACAGCCGTACACGACGCAGGGTCCGGTCGGAAGTTCAAGGCGCCGATTCTCAATTTAGCGCAGCCAGGCCGCCTGCACCTAGCGCGCAGCCAGCGGCCCTGGATCCGACTCGCTGTGGCCGAAGGGCTGGCACCGTGGGGACAAGATTTATGATCCCACATCGGCCTGCAAGCATGTAGCGCGAGTACTGCAGGGCCTGGGGCAGGGTCCGAGCCAGGCCAGAGGTCTTTTCCCGGGGTATGCAGTCGATAAGCATGCTTCCAGCGGCTAGGGCCTGTCTCAGAAGGTTCTCTGTGCTTACTTGCGCTATCTGACCCACAGCAACCGACAGTCGGGTTGGCAACCGCCAAATGAGCACCAGAGGGCGTCGACTCAGCTGCCGAAGGCCGACTCCGGTTCCATTACGGGCAGCCCATGGCAACATTGTCGGCCAGGAACCGCTCGCCGGTTCCGCTCGCCGTCCCAGTGCCCACCTATAGAGTGAGAGGCTGTCACCCGGAGGCGGGCCCCCGGTGCCGGCCGGAGACGGACCGACCGGAGGCTCGCGCTGCCGTCGTCGCCGCTGACTAAAGGCTCCCAACCCCACACTGCCGCCCGCC
Organism: Grinbergsozyma bentonensis; assembly: GCA_030561725.1. Lineage (NCBI taxonomy): Eukaryota > Fungi > Ascomycota > Dipodascomycetes > Dipodascales > Trichomonascaceae > Grinbergsozyma > Grinbergsozyma bentonensis. The sequence continues at coordinate 13,236 of JAKTYB010000011.1, read as the reverse complement.
ATTAATTGACGTAACGCAGCCTTCCCAGCAACCTCACAATTACTCAATTCACTGGGCCAGTGCCGCAATTGCACCCAATTGGCACTCACCAACCACAGCAGCAGCAAGCAACCCTAACCCCCAACCCCGGACCACTTATAAATACGCTGCGGCTGCCACTGTAGCAAATGCTCCATCTGCAGCAACAATCCCTAGCCCTCATGTTTACTCGCACTGCTGCCTTCCGCACCCTCCCAGTCGTGGCCGCTGGCATTGCTGCCGCCGCCTACCTTCACACCACGTCACGTGTCCAGGCTGAGACCAAAAAGACGCTCGTTGGCGATGGTGCCTGGGTCGATCTCAAGCTCTCCAAGGTCGTCGACTACTCTGAAAACACCAAGTACCTCATCTTTGACCTGCCCTCGAAGGATCACGTGCTCGGCACCCGTGTTGCCTCGGCAATCCTCACCAAGTTCAAGCCCGAGGGCGAGAAGCTTGTCATTCGTCCATACACCCCAACCTCGCCACCGGACGCCAAGGGCCAGTTTGAGCTCGTCGTCAAGGCGTACCCGGGCGGCAAGATGTCGCAGCACATCCACTCTCTCAAGCCCGGCGACTCGCTGGCCTTCAAGGGCCCCATTGTCAAGTTTGAGTGGGAGGCCAACAAGTTTGACTCCATCACGCTGATTGGCGGAGGCACCGGTATCACCCCGCTCTACCAGCTCATTCAGGACATTGCCACCAACCCAGCCGACAACACCAAGGTCAATCTCTTTTACGGATCTCTCACTGAAAAGGACATTATTCTCAAGAAGGAGCTTGATGACCTGGCTGCCAAGAAGCCCGGTCAGATCAAACTGCACTACTTTGTTGACAAGGCCGAGCCCACCTGGAAGGGCGAGACTGGCTTTGTCACCAAGGATTTTGTCAAGTCCCATGCTGATGGTCCTTCGGACAACACCTTTGTGTTTGTTTGCGGACCCCCAGCTCTGTACAATGCTTTCTCCGGCCCGAAGACTTCTCCCACTGACCAGGGTGAGTTGACTGGTGCGCTCAAGGATTTGGGATTCACCAAGGACAAGGTTCTCAAGTTTTAAACGGACGTACAGTAGGATATAGGACTGAGCGCCCAGCGTAGAGTCAACCAGAATTCAAAATGTTAGATTTAAGCGAAGCTAATATGTACAGCGCAATGCATTGACTTATTTCATTCGAGATATAATGCTGAGACTTGCCGAAAGATCAACTGATTTTCAATTGTTCGAAAAACAGATTAGGCGCTTATAGGGCAATCAGCAGCAGCAGAGTTATATTCATTACCAGCCTCCCGCAGTTCTACTGCGGGGTCCAACACAGCCCACTCAACTGTTTGTAAGTCGTGCGATTCAACATTGGCAGCGAGCCAAAGCCCAACTTCAGCTACAAGTTTAACCTAGCTATTTTTCTAACAATCTGGCAGTAGCTCAGAATTACAAATGCAATTGATCGACAATTGCCTATGCCTAATCCGATAGTATATTTCTGCGCCTGCAGGTCTACCTTCTATACACTTAGTACACACGCTTACCCGGAGGCACCGTCTTGCACTCATTCTCATCCAGAGTCTGAGAAATGACGTTTCTGTACTTGAGCTCGATGGGCTCATCAAGCGAATGCAGCCACGAAAGAGAGTGCTTCATCCAGTTGACATCATCACGCTCGGGGTAGTCCTCTCTGGCGTGGGCACCACGAGACTCCTTACGGGCAACAGCGGAAGCAGCAGTCTGAGTGGCACAGGTGAGCAGGTTACGGAGCTCGAGAGACTCAACAAGATCAGAGTTCCAAATCATGGAGCGGTCCGTGGTCTTGAGGTCCTTCCACGTCTTGGCGACCGCTGAGATGCCCTTGACACCCTCCTCCAGAGACGATTGCTCACGGAAGACGGAAATGTCACGCTGCATGGTGTGCTGCATGTTGGCACGGATCTCGGCGGTGGACTTGGTGCCGTTAGCGTTACGGACCCAGTCGAGGTCAGCAATGGATTCGTGGCCAATGTCGGCAGCAACAGGCTCAAGTGGGGTGCCAGGAGTGAGCTGATCACGGATGGTGTGAGCGACGGCACGACCGAAAACAACCAGATCAAGCAGAGAGTTGGCACCAAGACGGTTGGCACCGTGGACAGAGACACAGGCGGCCTCACCACAGGCAAAGAGACCAGGAACAACCTTGTCGTTGCCATTCTCGTCAATGGTGAGAGCCTCACCGGTCCAGCGAGTCGGGATACCACCCATGTTGTAGTGAACGGTGGGCAGGACCGGGATGGGCTCCTTGGTGACATCGACACCGGCAAAAATGGAGGCAGTCTCCGAGATACCCGGAAGACGCTCGTGGAGCACCTCCGGGGGCAGGTGCGAGAGCTGGAGCAGACAGTGGTCGGCTTTGGGGCCGACACCACGGCCCTCGCGGATCTCCATGGTCATGGCACGCGAGACAACGTCACGGGAAGCCAGATCCTTGGCGGTGGGAGCGTAACGCTCCATGAAGCGCTCACCATTCTTGTTGAGCAGAATACCACCCTCACCACGGCAACCCTCGGTAATCAGACAGCCAGCACCGTAGATACCGGTGGGGTGAAACTGGACAAACTCGAGATCCTGGAGCGGCAGGCCGGCACGGGAGACCATTGCGTTACCATCACCGGTACAGGTGTGGGCGGAGGTGGCCGAGAAGTAGGCGCGGCCGTATCCACCGGTAGCCAGCACCGTCTTGTGGGCGTGGAAGCGGTGCAGGGTACCGTCTTCCTGGTTGTAGGCAATGACACCGACGCACTTGCCGTCCTGCATGAGGAGATCCATGGCAAAGTACTCAATGAAGAAGTTGGTGTTGTGCTTGAGCGACTGGCCGTACAGAGTGTGCAGCATGGCGTGGCCGGTACGGTCAGCAACAGCACAGGTACGGTAGGCCTGGCCAAGCTTGCCGTAGTCACGGGACTGACCACCGAATGCACGCTGGTAGATGCGGCCCTCCTCGGTACGCGAGAAGGGCATACCAAAGTGCTCGAGCTCGAGAATGGAGGCGGGGGCCTCACGGGTCATGTAGTGAATAGCATCCTGATCTCCCAGCCAATCAGAGCCCTTGACAGTGTCGTACATGTGCCAGTGCCAGTCATCAGGGTGCATGTTGCCGAGTGCGGCGTTGATGCCTCCCTGGGCGGCCACAGTATGCGAACGCGTGGGGAACAGCTTGGAAATGCAGGCAGTGTTGAAACCAGCCTCGGCAAGACCAAAAGCAGCGCGCAGACCGGCGCCACCAGCTCCGACAACAATGCAGTCGTACTCGTGGTCAATCACGGGGTACTGGGACGAGACATGCGAGGGAGCCTCCTTGACGTTTTTCAGCGGGGTCTGAGAGAAGACCTTGAGGGCCTGTCTGCTGGAGGAGAAGTGCCTCTTGGCAGCGAATCTCAGCATTTTTAGGTAGAGAAGGTGAGATGCAAAGAGAAGGTAGGAGTGTGGAGCTGAGTGGGTGGGATTTATTTGTGGGGAAAACGGGCCAATGGGAGGTGAGGTAATGGGAGTAGTTGGAGACCATCGATTGGACCGCGACTGGAGAAGCGGCATGGGTTCAATTGGGGACGGGTGGAAATGTAGGATATGATATGCTGTTGACTGGCGCAAGCTCGCCCATAGTACGCAGATCTCTTGCCATTTCCCCCAGAAGATCTGCCATTTTTCGAACTCTCAATCTACCGCGTCTTGTCTTCGGCAATCGCTTCCGACGCCCACAAGGGACCGGCTCGCGGCAGGCCATTGGGACAAGCCTTTCGGTTGAGCGCTCCGGCGGCGAGATGCCGGGGCAGAGCCCCAGGAGCGCAGCAGTCGGCCTGGTCGGCGAACTGGAACGGTCAGTGGCGATTGTTGATTGGACATGAAGAGGTTACGTTCAAAACCCTTGCTGCCACCTGGGCCGCTTTACTCTACTTTGCAAACTCCAACTGTCTAGCAGAGCCAGACCACGGCGGGGCAATGCCCCGCGATGAGAGGAACAGAAACACGAACCGCCACATAGCCCTCGCACAGTCTTGGTCTAGCAAAAGGTTGTGCCTATCCAACTCAATACAGACGTGCCTTTGAGAGCTCTAGGTTCTCTTGGATCTTCAGGCTCTCTCGGATCTCTCAGTGCTCGCTGCGCAACCGTCCACCTCCAGAGATTCGGCGATAGCGGGGCATTGCCCCGCTGGGCCAAAGCGAACTGCGAGAAGAACTACGAGAAGACTGAATTCTGCAATATAGCTAACAATCCATCACACCTTCATTGGCCGGATCTTTCCCCTCAATCTCTGTACTTTCTGCACTCACCAGCCGACAGCAAGCATAGATGCTCACACCCTGTCGTCCTGCGCACTTACGAGCACAGAGTGAGCGACACATCGGTGACCACAAATTACAAGAGCAGAGCTCCAGCAGGTCCAGCCCGTCCGAGGCCCTTGGTACTCCCGCCGACTGGGGGCCAAGGCAGTTCCGCAGACCTACAGTCTGACTGTCCTCGTCGCCCCGACCGGAAGCCTTGCTGTCCCACCTAATCGCGACATCGCTCCCCACTTCCTCACAGATTACTGTATTATGCTACCTCCCTACCTACAACGAGTTTTGCAAAAACTTGTTGACAAAAGTGTCCGGAATAGGCTTCTTCTTGGTCTCCTCTGTCTCCGTAAAGTACTTGTACACATGGCACTGCTGCTTCCAGAAGTTGATGGTCTCCTGGAACTCCATCTGGCCCTTAGCATACAGCACGTTGTTGATGGCCGTGTCCTGCACAAATCTGTTACGCTCAAACTCCTGTCTCAGCTTGGTTCTAATCTTGGCCACGGGCTGGTTGATTTCGTATGTTTCAGCAATGTTGGGCGCCGAGCGGATGAACTGGCGGTACAATGCAAAGACAGCCTTCTTCAGCTCTTCCGGCTGAGTGTAGTACTTCGTCGTTCTAGCGAACGCAGTGGGCTGAGTCGGCATTTTGGTGTTGTTGTAACGGAGGAGGGAGTTTTTTGGTGAATGTGGTTGGCCGACTGGGAGTGCCTCGGTGGTGGGGCAGTGCCCCATTGCCCATTCACAGCCGTGCATCTTTCCCTCCAATTTTTTTTCACAGCCGCACCATCAAGTCTCGCCATCTGAAAAATACCAGAGCCCTGGGCCCTCGTCCTCTGTGCTCCATGTTTGTGCTGACCAAGGTCGAGGACGTCATCTGTCTCGAGCCCCACGTGCTCAACCGCAAGACCGCAGCGGCCCTCGAGCACGAAATCAACAAAAAGTACTCCAACAGGGTCCTCCACAATGTGGGCCTGTTCATTTGCCTGTTTGACATTGAGTCCATCGGAGACGGAGAAACCCGGCATGGAGATGGCTCAGTTTACGTCAAAACTGTGTTTCGAATGATTGTCTTCCGCCCGTTTGTCGGTGAAGTCATTGTCGGTTGGGTAGCCTCTTGCACAGAGGAAGGCATCAAGGTCAAGACGGACTTTTTCGACTCTATTCATATTCCACACTCCATGTTGTGGGATTCTTGCGACTTTGTGGCTCAGGAACAAGCTTGGAAATGGACTACCGAATCAGGCGAGCTGTTTATTGACCAGAATGAGAAGATTCGCTTCAGGGTGGAGAAGGAGGTGTTTGAGGACAGTAAAATTAACGAGGGAGTGTCGCCTTATACCATCGTTGGGTCTTGCCAGCAGGATGGAATGGGTTTGGTGTCATGGTGGCAGTAAGGCCGATGCAGCATTCCACAAAGCGGCCATGATTCAACTCCGAGGCTGCTCGTCAGTTCGGCAGGCGAGCAGATGGGGCAGAAGTCAATACCCGACCATACACCAACAGCATCTAAATTATTCTGTGCATGGTAGCATTGCACTGACACCATCTTATGTGGGCAGCAAAATTGAGGAATCATATCTGCAAGTATTTATAAATTTGGCAACGTTATTTCAGAGCGGTCGGTCGAATATCTCAAACGAACAAGCATCAGCTGGGCCAGAGCACTAAGTCCTGTTTTGATGACAAAGCTAGTTAGGTGTACAGAGTGCTGTGCTCCGTCCATCGTCCGCTACTTTCACCACATCTAGCCTAATCACTTCATGACATGTATTATATATAACCACTATCAGCGCAAATTGCTTAGTTGTAGTGCATGTACTGGGACGTGGAACTAAACTTGAGATTGCCCTTGATGACCTTGTCGACCGCAGCCAAAAAGTCCTTCTCGGTTGCCACCTTGCGCCGAGCTCTAATTGCAAACATGCCCGCTTCGGTGCACACCGACCGCAACTCGGCACCAGTCGAGTTCGGACACAGTCTGGAAATGAGTTCCCATCGAATGCCCCTATCTACCGACATGGACTTGCTGTGAATGCGGAAAATGTTGGCACGGCCTTCAAGATCTGGCAGCGAGAATTCCACCTTACGATCGATACGGCCAGGTCGCAGCAAGGCAGGGTCGAGTGTGTTGGGTCTGTTAGTAGCAAACATGACCTTGATGTTACCGCGCGGGTCGAAACCATCTAGCTGAGTGATGAGTTCCAACATGGTTCTTTGCACTTCATTATCACCGCCAGCGCCGTCATCAAAACGCGCACCGCCAATGGCGTCGACTTCGTCAAAGAAAATGATGCAGGCTTTTTTCGTGCGCGCCATTTCAAACAGCTCGCGCACCATACGCGCACCCTCACCGACGTACTTTTGCACAAGCTCTGAGCCGATGACCCTGATGAAGGTGGCATCGGTACGGTTAGCTACGGCACGAGCGCAGAGCGTCTTGCCGGTTCCGGGAGGACCGTATAGCAAGATGCCTTTTGGAGGGTCGATACCGAGCGCCACAAAGCGCTCGGGGCTCAGAAGTGGCAACTCAACAACCTCACGCAGCTTCTCAATCTGCTCCTTGCAGCCACCAACATCACCGTACGTTACATCTGGCTTTTCCTCAACCGTCATCATGGTGACCGACGGATCAATTCTCGGTGGCAGAGGCATAAAGATCTGGTACTTGTTGCGGTCGACGCCAACACGCATGCCTTCTTCGATATCAGTGGGCGACACGCGGTCACCGAGCGCCACGACAAACTTGGCAATCTGTTTCACGTTGATGACGTACTTTGATTGCTCCTCGTCCTGCTCATTCTTGATGATCTTTGTGCAGCGTGCCACTTGCAGCGGCTGCTCCTGCGACATGCGCTGCTTGTCAGCCATCGTGTCCCACAGGTGCGGAGGGGCCAGACCGGTATCGGACTCCTTGACTCCGACCTTCTCGTTGATGCGTGATTGCAGATCCTTGATATCCTTGTCAATGTCTTTGAGCGCCACAGCGTACGGCGCCAGGCCGTATGTTTTGAGCACTTGGATGTCCGACTCTGACAGCGGGATGATGTTTTGCTGCGGCTCCTCCTCATCGGGAGCCTTGTACTTTTCCCAGTCAGTTTTTGGCGGCATTCTATGGATTCTTGTGGTCGTTAAAGGGGTTTAGTTGAGGTGTTGAATGGTGTGTAAGGAGGAGGAATGGAGTGCCACTGGGATCGGTTGTGAAGTGGACTGTGTGAGGTCACGTGCCAACAATAGTGACACAGTGCTGGAGTGCGGTGGGCAGTCCACATGGAGGTTTGAGAAAAAATTGGGTCAGTTCAAAGTATCTGGAGACTTGTGATCTCGATTTCCTACAATCTTGTCCGTACTCTTGTCTACGCACTGCAGTGGAGTGCCAGCTGCCTCTCCGCCCAAAGTTAGTGATCGTGGGGCAATGCCCCAGCGCTGTTAGCGAGCACGAAGGTGGGCACTGTGGGGTACAAGGACAGGAGCCCTGGTAAACCAGAGATCTCGAATTGTGCAAATGAACATTCCAAAAACCAATCTCAACTCCAACCTTCCGTGCCTGCCAACGCCGTTGCCCCGCTACCCATCCGCCTGAACCACTCCAATGCATGGGACACAGCCTTAGGCAGAGGCTAGCAGAAACGGCAGCGTTCCGCACTAATCTGCCGCAGAAAGGTCCGCAGAAACCTCAGTACTTTCACCGCACTTGTGTATCTGGCAAAGCATAAATAACTGCCCTTTCTGACTTCCTCGCCACTGGCAATGACTAGAGACATGAATCAACCAGATATTCATGACAGGAGCCCTAAACGGGTGAGCCTCCCCACATTACTGAGACCAGCAGCAAGTGATGTCCCTCGAGAGGATTTTGAGCAAAAAACTGGAGAATCAACCGGAGAAGTAACTGGCAAACATATAAATAGTCCTCTATTTGTAGCTAGTCTGGCTGCGGCGGCTCTCAACTGCGCAGTGCGTGCTACTGACCCTGGTTTCGAAGCGACAGAGCGAGTAGTGCTGGGTTATGCAGAGTCGGGATCGGTAACCACAGTAGAACAAGAGGGGAATACAACCACAAAAGATCGAGTGGTCAAACTTAGGCGAGTCCTGCCAATGCGTGCCCGGGAAGTTGATTTGGGAACCAGGGCGGACTCAGCTTTGCTTGGACTGCGGCCACAGGGCGTGCATACCTCTAAGCAAATTTGGAGCGATCAAGCGTACCTAAGGCTAGTGCCGGATGTGAACGCAGACGAAAGTAAAATTCGAAAGATGAGCGATTCTGAGTTTGGGTCTTTTCGGTATTCGCTTGGTCGTGTGAGTAATTAAAAGCTACCCGAGTAGCGATCAGAAGGCAGCTCAGTATGGGCCAGGAGTGTGATTGGATAGTTTAGAACAAATTGAGCTGCCTCAAAGAAAGCCATAGGTAATGTCCCATAACCTGTACTCTCAATACGAGGTTGAAGATAGCTGGTGCCCATCTACTCCGGCAACAGGTTGACTAGAATGCTGCGGCGGAGCCCCAACAGTCTACACAGTGCAGACTACAGCCAAAGCACACTCGCAAAAGGGGAAGTCTGACCGGCTTAGCCCGTGCAGCCCATCCATCACCCCCGACCCAGGGTCCCTTGCGATCCACCAAAAGGGATGCCCGGCAGTTTTGCGGCAACAATACCGAATCTGCGCCTTTCCTGCCATAGTTTTACATTTTTATACAAGCAACTGAATGTGCCTTTCATAGTACTCTGAAAATGATGAATATTTCAACAGGTACGCCTGCATTTGGGTGCAGATGCGCGAAGCCACGAGACAGCAAGGTAGGCTCCGCAGAGGAGGCACTGAGGGAGGGACAAGAGCAATCGGGGAAGAAAGCTGGGGAAAACCCATTATGAAAATTCGTAATAGCAAGAAAACTATCGTAGTACACTCTCTTGTTTTATTCCTGCCACCCTCCGGGTCAGCGCGCATTTGTTCGGCAACCTTACGCCAAGCCTCGTGACTGATCAGATCTCGGATCAGATAATGGCCGAATCAGGCAACTGCGCACCCCCACAGCCGGACCTATGAACGCCAAAATTGCGCAGACTTGGCGCAAAGCACGCAGCCAAACGGACAAAACGGCAGTCTCTCTCGGAACTCGTAGTCAACACGAGCCCTACCCCTGCCAAGACCCCCGGTATCGGCTCCGACTTCAACTAGAATAAATACGTCCGCCTCTCCCCCGCTTTCACCTGGCCTATCTATTGGGACCAGCAGCTGCACGATGATGGTTGGTGGCTTCTCCCCTCTGCGTCGCCAAATGGAGACCCTACCAGACGAGGTTGTTCTGGCCATTCTAGACGAATGTGCACAGAGCTCTGTGTGCCTCTTGTCGCTCTGCTCGCGCAGACTTCACCAGCTAGCCCAAAAGCGCCTTTATCGCTGCATCGTGATTGATGATCAAACGACACATCTTAATAAGCAACTAGTCCAGGAACGGAAACAGATTTTGTACCCGGAGATTAGGAGCCAGGCTCTTTATGTGCCTTGTACTCGTGTCGGAACTGTCGCTGGCATTCTCGAGCTTTTACGGGCTCTGGCAGAGCGCCCGCGCCACGCTCAGCTCGTTCGCCGGCTGGAATTGCTCTCATTTTCCGCCGATCCCGAAAAGGACCTGCTAGTCGTCGCTGCCTTGGCAGCATGCTCCAATCTACGGTCTCTCGTGGTCTCAAATAGTGTTCTTTTTGACGAACGCTTGCTCTCGACTCTGCCGGATCTTCAGCTGCAGGCAGCCAAAATCTCGCTCCGCATCTATCCATGCCGAACAGTAAGTGCCGATGGCCGAGCCTCTCCGCCGCAGGATGGCGCTTGGCTACCTGGCCGCAATCTCCAAAAGCTGCATCTTAGCATTACTCAGAACTTGAGCGATATTGCTCCCCTCGGCGGCGCCATTCGTCGCAGCGCAGAAACCCTCACAGATCTCTGTATTGACATTGCATACGAGTCAGTTTTTTCAGAGTACTCTAGCAGTCCGCAGAAACGTCGCCGCTATATGCTGCGCGACCTTCTCAAGCCCACTGGCCCACTGCCGGCGGTGCGCCGCCTGGCGCTGAAGGGGCTCGTCATGACGCCCCATGATGTTCCATTGCTGCTCTCAACCTTTGATTTTGCGCGCCTTGAGTGCTTTCAGTGGGGAATGGTTCATGTCCAGGACGCCCAGCACATCGACACTGTCATTGCTAACGACAATGATCTGCATTACTTATTCTCGCGAATGAAATGTCTGCAGCATTTATTCTTAGAGTCCAAGAACTGCGATGATTTGCCTACATTTGCAAAGCTACTGGCGCTGGTAAATCCGTTGCAATCTCTGCATCTTGTTTTGCCTGAGCGTGACAACCGCACTGATCAAAGCACGCCGTTGCGCTGCCTGTTCGATGGCGTAATGGCAAGCATTGCAGCTCATCACTGCGTATCTCTCTCTTCACTATCAATCCGTGGTTTTACAGAGCTCAGCACTCAAAATAGCGCCGTCGAGTGTCTCCGCCAGTTGCGCGTTTGCTCTCAGCTATCTTTCTTGCAGTTACCACCAATCAAACTGACTTCTCAGATTTCATGGATAAGCCAGCTACAAAGACTTTCTTATTTGTCGGTAAGCTTACGGTTTGTCAACGCCATGCTGGTGCAACAAGCCACATATTTCCTTGAAGACTTTGAGAGACAGCAGGTCCACGTTGAGCGGCTCCTTGGCTACCAACCGCATTTGCATTTTATTAAGACAGACGAGTTGTTGCTGGAACGCAAAGGTCGTGACCTGGTGCCTCGCAAGGGTCTCGATAGCTGGTTTGAGCAGCAGGGCTGCTCCATGGCGGTGTAACTGTGCATAGTAATGCTATAAATATCTATATCGAACGCGTTGCCTAGTTCGGCTTGTTGAGACGATGGGCGTATTCGACGAGCGATGCAATGACGCTCTCGAACGCCTCCTTGTCATTTTGTTTGGACGCTGCTTTAGTTGTCCACTGTTTCAGCAGAGCCTCTGCGGCTGGCTGGGCGCTCTTGAGCTCTTTCAAGTGGGCTTCGAGCTCTTCTTCAGTCATATTCTCAAGTGCTTGTTTGGATACAGACGTCAGGTCGCGCCATTTGTCGACCATGAATTCTGTTTCCTGAGCCAGCTCCTTTTCTTTCTCCTGCTGGAGTAGCTCTTTCGATGGAGTCGATGAAGAAGAGCGAGGCGGAGGGGTGGCTGTCTTTTTACTGGCGAAGCGCAACCTCTTAGTTGTTTTCTTCGGTAGAATCTCGTCGAGGTCCAGGGGCACACCTAGTGACAGCAAAAACATGCGCCAGACGGCCGACTTTTTGAAGTCCACTAGAGCAGACGTGGGAATCGCTGTGAACTGGTCGTAAACAGTAGAGGATCGGGGAGTGAAGAAAGAGGCAGGGGGGACGTGGGAATTTTTGGGTGTTTCGTCCGAGCCTAGATCAGTAAGAATCCCTAAAACAGCGTTTTGAAGAGTTGCCGTGTTTGCAAAGTCCGATTCAGAAAGAGTTTTTTGCACGGGCAGAAAGTCAAAAGAAGGGGCTTCTTGAGCGTCACCAAAATCACCAAAGTCGGCCTCATCAAAGTCGCCGAAATCGTCGTCATCAAACGTGCTTGTTTCTGGCTGATCTTCTTTGAGAATTGAGAAGTCATCAGCGGGTGAAATTGCCTCTGCTTTGCCAGGATCTTCATCAGAACTCGGTTCTACTTCATTCGGTGTATTCAGGCCCTCCTCATCGGACCCCACCCGGCTGGGCTTCTGGGACTCTTCATATTCTCGCTCAGCGCGCGTAATGGCATCTTCTAGAGCAGCCGACACGATAGAACTGCTGCCTTCGTCTTCTTGAGAGGAATCTCCATTTTGCTCACCTTGTTCAGACCGATCCTGGGTCTGACCAGTAGCCGATGTCTGGTTGGTTTTGTGCAGCACTGAGGGCTCCTCCAGCGCACTGTCCAATTGCGCGTCATCAGTGTCGTAATCCGATTGTCCCTCCAAGTTGCCAGGTTCAGACTGAACATTGGAATTGTCTTCTAACGGATTTTGGCTATGCTGCTCCCCATTGGCTCCTTCGCCATCCACCTCAAAGTCAAATTCATCAGTCCGTTCTTCTTCGATAGAAAGCCTTGCAACATGCACCGTCAGACCTTCTGCGGTCGGTTTCGCACTTTTATCGACCGAATCTCCCATATCTCTGCAAACAACCCCTGATTTCTACTCTGCAAATGCGCTAGAGTTTCGCCTTGTGGTTGTGTAGAGTGCAGGGACAGCCAGGCGCGTGGTGGCAGAAAGTCCCAGGCTGCCTCCCCCCGCAACTTTGAGTGGCTCCTTGGAGACCAGGAATGTGTCAGAGGTGAAACACACTCGCTGATAGGGAGAGTGGGGAAGCATGGCATCAAAAAAAGGCGTCACCGAGGGTTTTGAGGGGCAGAAAACTTTCACGGCAGTCAGACCCTTTTCTAGCTAGGTGAACACCATAATTCTGTCTATTTGGCCCTAGCCTTCTCCAGTGACTCCATAGTTGGGAGCAAGTAATGCCGGAGGCCCACACTGAGTCGCAGGCCGAAGGTTTGTGAAGGCGTACGCTATCGAGCGGCAGCCATCTCCAGTAAGTGAAGGACACTTAGATAAACTTTTATAGTGAGTACAGTTCTTTTGCAGACTAGCTTCTCGCTTCTGAAATCAGCCATATCAAAATATTGTTCAATTGGTCGCCAACTGCTGATCAGCTCTGAGACACCAGCTGTGCTACTAAATACAACTCTATCCCAGGCATGAAAGCATTTATCTTTGCAGTTACTTCCCTGTGACACAGCCAGAAAAGGACACTCTAACCACTTTGATGCATCATTGACTGTATCTTGTTTGCAGGCTACATGTTCGAGAACATGGGTACTCAATGGGCCGGTACTCTC